>CM021108.1:607257889-607341000 GCA_007115665.2 Sequoiadendron giganteum | reverse complement strand
AACCCTAAACCCTAAAACCTTATCCCTTAAACTCGAAACCCTAAAAATCTCTATATTATACCCTTAAACCTCTACCCTCTATCTCTCTCCCACTCGATCCCTCCCTCTCTCTCTCTCTATCAGGTCTCTCCCTCCT
Source organism: Sequoiadendron giganteum (assembly GCA_007115665.2). NCBI lineage: Eukaryota > Viridiplantae > Streptophyta > Pinopsida > Cupressales > Cupressaceae > Sequoiadendron > Sequoiadendron giganteum. The sequence continues at coordinate 607,340,864 of CM021108.1, read as the reverse complement.
ACCCCCTCTCCCTCTGCTAGGTCTCTCTCTCTCACTCACTCCTTTTATCTCTCTCCCTTCTACCCTTAACCCTCTACCCTCTACCCTCTGCCCTCTATCTCTCTCCAATTCCCTCCCTCCCTCTCTCCTCCTTGTCTCTCTCCACTATACCCTTAGCCCTAAACCCTTAACGGTTAAACCCTAAACCTTAAACCTCTACCCTCCTACCCTCTACCCTCTGTCTCTCTTCAAATCCTCCCCCTCTCTCTCTCTCTCTCAATTCTCTCCCTCGTACCCCCTCTCCCTCTCTCAGGTCTCTCTCTCTCACTCACTCCCTCTATCTATCTCACCTCCACCCTTAACCCTTAACCCTTAACCCTTAAACCCTCTACCCTCTACCCTCTATCTGTCTCCAACTCCCTCCCTCCCTCCCTCTCTCTCTCAATTGTCTCCCTCTTACCCCCTCTCCCTCTCTTAGGTCTCTCTCTCACTCACTCACTCACTCCTGTTATCTCTCTCCCCTCTACCCTTAACCCTCTACCCTCCACCCTCTACCTTCTACCCTTAACCCTCTACCCTCTATCTCTTTGCCACTCCCTTCCTCTCTCTCTCACTCACTCCATTTATCTCTCTCTCCTTTACCCTTAACCCTAAACCCTTAACCCTTAACCCTTAAACCCTAAACCCTTAAAAACTCTACCCTCTACTTCTCTTTATCTCCTCCTCCCTCTATCTACCTAGACCTCTCTTTATTTTTGTCTCACCTCTCTCTCCATCCCTACTTCTCCTTCTATCTCTTCTTTCATATCTACTCCTATCTACCTAGTTTTCCCTCTATACCTATTTCTCTCTCCCTCATTTCCCCCTCTCTCTAAATATCTCCACCTTCTTTCCCTCTTTACTTCTCTCTCTATCACCTCTACCCTTAACCCTAAACCCTAAACCCTTAACCCTTAAACCCTAAACACTTAAAACCCTCTACCCCCTATCTCTCGCCCACTCCCTCTCTCTCTCTCTCTGTGTATCTCCCTCCTACCCCCTCTCCCTCTCTCAAGTCTCTCTCTCTCACTCATGCCTTCTATGTCTCTCCCCTCTCCCCTTAACCCTTAAACCCTTAAACCCTCTACCCTCTACCCTTAACCATATACCCTTAACCCTCTACCCTTTATCTCTCTCCCACTCCTTCCCTCTCTCTCTCTCAATACTCTCCCTCCTACCCCTCTCCCCCCTCAAGTCTCTCTCTCTCTCCACTCACTCCTCTCTCTCTCCTCTCCTTAACCCTCTACCCTCTATCTCTCTCCCACTCCCTCCCTCTCTCTCTCTCAATACTCTCCCTCCTACCCCCTCTCCATCTCTCCCTCTCTCTGGTCTCTCTCACTCACTCACTCCCTCTATCTCTCTCCCCTCTACCCTTAACCCTAAACCCTAAACATTTAACCCTTAAACCATAAACCATTAAACCCTCTACCCTTAACCCTCCCTCCCTTTGTCTCTCTCTCTTTCAAGTCTCTCCATCCTACCCCCTGTCCCTCTCTCAGGTCTCTCTCTCACTCACTCAATCCATCTATCTCTCCCATCTCCCTTAAACCCTATACCCTCAACTCAATACCCTAAACCATCAACCCTATACCCTCAATTCTCAACCATCTACCCTATAAATTGGATCCTCAACCCTCATTTATCTCTTTCCCTCCCTCCTCTTCTCTCCTTATCTCTATCTCACTTCTCCCTCCATCTCTCCCTCCATCCATCCCACCTTCTCTTCCCTAATCCCTCAACCCTATACCCTCAACCCTTAAAATCTTAAACACTCAGCCCTATACCATAAACCCTCAACCCTTAACCCTTAAATCCTAAACCCTTAAACCCTCTACCCTCCACCCTTAACCCAATACCCTCAACCCTCAACCCTAATCCCTAATCCCTAATCCCTCGACCCTTAAACCCTTAAACGCAATTAAACTCTCTAGCCTAATACCTCAACCCTTAAACCCTCAACCCTCAACCGTCTACCTTCAACCCTAAACCCTAAAATGTCAACCCCTATACCCTGTACCCTATATGTTGGACCCTCAACCCTAATCCATCAACCCTATACCCTCAACCCTCTACCCTCAACCTTAAATTATTGGCCCTCAACCCTTAAACCCTCTACCCTCTACCCCATACATTAAACCCTTAACCCTCAATTCTCAACCCTCAACCCTTAATACCTTAATCCTCAACCCTTAAACCCTAAACCCTCAACCCTTATAACCTCTACCTTATATATTAGACCCTCAACCCTAATCCTTCAACCATATACCCTCAAACCTATACCCTAAACCCTCTACCCTCTACCCTCAACCCTCGACCCTAAGCAGCTTAAAACTGCACCCTCTCTTGAAGTAAACCCTCAACCCTCTACCCTCAACCCTATACCCTCAACCCAATACCCTCAATTCTCAACCCTCTATCCTATACATTGGATCCTCAACCCTCATATATCTCTATCCCTCCCTCATCTTCTCTCCTCTCTATCTCACTTCTCCCTCCATCTCTCCCTCCCTCTCTACCCTAATCCCTCAACCCTATACCCTCAACCTTGAAACCCTTAAACACTCAACCCTCAACCCAGTACCCTCTACCCTAAACCCAATACCCTCTACCCTAAACCCTATACCCTATACCCTCAACCCTTAAACCCAAGTAAACTCTCTACCCTAATCCCTCAACCCTCAACCCTTAATCCCTCGACCATTAAACCCTCTACCCTCTACCCTCTACCCTCTACCCTCAACCCTCAACCCTCAACCCTCAACCCTCAACCCTCAAACCATAATCCATCAGCCCCTATACCCTCTACCCTATACATTGGACCCTCAACCCTAATCCCTCAACCCTATACCCTCAACCCTCTACCCTCAACCCTCTACCCTCAACCTTAAACCCTCAACCCTTAAACCCTCTACCCTATACATTAAACCCTCAACCCTTAATTCTCAACACTTAACCCTTAATCCCTCAACCCTATGTAGGTAGGGAAACATAGGTGAGATACAAAGTGATGAAGGGAGAGGTAGGTAAACAAAGGGATAGGGGAGATAAATATAGGTAGAGAGGGAAGGACACGTAGAGAGAGGAGAGATAGAGAGAAGTAGAGAGGGGAGGGAGGGATAGGTATGGAGGAGATAGAGGTGTGTGTGTGTATTTCTAAGAGAGAGTATCAGAGAGAGAGAGAGAGAGAGAGAGAGAGAGAGAGAGAGAGAGAGAGAGAGTGATGAAGAGGAGAGATAGAGTGTAGAGAGGGAAAGAGGTAGGGAGGAGACACAGTTGAGATATAGAGTGATGGAGGGAGAGGTGGGTAAAGAGAGGGAGAGGGGAGATAAAGATAAATAGAGAGGGAAGGAGATGTAGAGAGAGATGATAGATAGAGAGTAGAGAGTGGAGGGATGGTGGGAGAGGAAAGGAGGAGATAGAGGTGAGTGTGTGTGAGAGGGAGAGAGAGTGAGAGGAGAGAAAATAAGGGGAGAGAGGAAGGGGGAGAGAGAGAAAGAGAGTAGAGAGGGAAGGGGGGAGAGATAGAGAGTGGAGAGGGAAGGAAAGAGTAAGAGAGAAAGAGGGGGGAGGGAGAGAGTGGTAGGTAGTGGAGGGAGAGGTAGGTAGAGAGGGAAAGAGAGAGGGATGGATAGGAGGAAGAGAGGAAAGGAGGGAGAGTGAGATGGAGAGAGTGGTGAGATAGAGAGTAGAGAGGTAAGGAGAGAATTAGAAAAAGAGATAAAGAGAGAGAGGGAGATTGGAGGGAGGCAGAGGTATAAATGGATAAGTGAGACATAGAGAGGGAAGGAGGGAAAGTGGGATAGAGAGAGAATGGTTATTTAGAGAGGAGGGAGTGAGAGAGCAGGAGGGAAAGTGGGAGAGAGGGAATGGTGATTTAGAGAGGAGGGGGTGATAGGTACGGATAGATGTAATGGTGAGATAGAGGGGAGAGAGTGAGAGAGAAAGAGAGGGATGGACAGATAGAGAGAGAGGTAGGTAGAGTAAGGGAGAGGAGAGATAGAGAGTAGAGAGGGAAATACGTAGGCAAGGAGACATAAGTGAGATAGAGAGAGATGGAGAGAGAGTGATGGAGGGAGAGAGGTATAGAGAGGGAAAGAGAGAGGAGAGATAAAGAGTAGAGAGGGGAGGTAGGGAGGGAGATAGAGGTATGTGTTTGAGTGAGTGAGAGAGAATGGTAAAATATAGAAAAGAATCAATTGAGAGAGAAAGAGGGGAGAGGGAGGGAGGGAAAATAGTGAGAGAGATTGGGAGGAGAGACAAAAAGAAGGGGAGGGAGGGTGAAGTTGAGAGAGGGAGGGAGAGGAGAGATAGAGAGAAGTAGAGACGGAAGGAGGGAGGGAGGGAGTGTTAGCGAGGGATATAGAGGTTTGTGTGTGTGTGTGTGAGAGAGAAAGAGAGCGTGGTGAGATAGAGAGGGGAGAGTGAGATGGATGGAGAGATAATTATGAGATAAAGAGGAGAGGGTTAGAGAGAAAGCGAGGGAAGAGAGGGATAGAGAGTGAGAGAGAGATGCAGGTAGAGGGAGGGAGAGGAGAGATAGAGAGTAGAGAGGGAAAGAGGTAGGCAGGGAGACATAAGTGAGATACAAAGTGATGGAGGGAGAAGTTGGTAAAGAGAGAGAGAGGGGAGATAAAGATAAGTAGAGAGGGAAGGAGATGTAGAGAGAGAAGAGATAGAGAGAAGTAGAGAGGGGAGGGAGGGAGGCAGATGTAGGGAGGAGATAGAGGGGTGAGAGAGAGAGAGAGTGGAGAGATAGAGAGTAGAGAGGAGAGAGAGAGAGAGAGAAAGATGATACAACTTGCTAACTACTAAAATTGACCTCCTGATTACTAAAATTTGAACTGTTGATTACTAAAATTTGACTAAGACTGAAATTTTTAAGATCTTCCAAAAACTAGAATTTGCATTATAACTCCTAGAGATATGAAACCACTCTCAAACATCCTTCCTATATACAGGAAATATAACTTAAAGTATAAGAAATTAAATTTCCATATGTAAATGTCAACTTAAATGTGTATTTCATGTATATAGTTTCCCTGGCAGAGAAAGCAAAAATAAAAGAGTTTAGAAAAATGCATTCCAAAATTCATTGCAAAAAGAAAGAGAACTCACACTTGTTCATTCATTTCAAAATTCAATCCATTTGGCGATTGCCAAATAGGCTCGGTATTACCAAGTCTATTTGGCAAGTGCCAAATTTGGTACTCTCCAAAATTTGGTGAGCGCAATATGGCCTATTATAGGTTTTTTTTGCAATTTGGTATTGAAATTGTGTAACAAATTGGTGCACTTACCCCTATTTACTTGTATTTTTAATAGATAAATCTATCAAGATAGACACCATTTAGAATTTTTCTCAAAGATTGTCAACTCAATTGGTGAATGAGTACTCTTAGGTCAAACTGCTTTAGATGGTTGGTTTAACACTAATGAGAAATATTGAAGACAACATACAGATATCAAAATAGCCTTTATGATGATATACATTTGAATCTTTATTATTTTTAAAAATAAAAATATACTCTAAATATTTTACCCTTGTAATCAATTATGAATTGAAAAAGAGAAAAATTAGGTTAGGGGATCCAAAATGGGGTTGATGAACTCAATTAAGTACCTATTCTTCTACAATAGATTAGGAAATGAGATCCACACAATGAAAGGACTATCAACCTTGAGGTGAGTCAAGTCAAAATGTGAATCTACTTATTTCATTTTTTGTAAGGACAAGGTTCCTAATTAAACAAAATTTTGGGGAGAAAGATTAAAAATAGAAAACTAACTCCAAAATGCAATCTGCAACTTCAATGTTGAAGATTAAGCTCAATACTGATGGAAATAGGAATCAAATTACAGATCCGAGAGAGGTAAGAAGGTATGTACCAGTCACCAAAAGTTATTTTTTGAAGGTGACTTGGGACTCATTTGTCCAGGGGTGAATGGGTTCTGGTTTTGGATTTTTATGTAGCTTTTAGGAGCCTCTGCAATAGATTTGAATCTCTCAATTTTTCTAGGTTTTAAGTTCAGATTGCTAGAAATAAATTATGTAATTTAGTTTCTCATAGATGACAGCTTTGAAAACTTTGACAACTCCAATTTTACTCTTTAAGAGATCTTCAAGATATATTCCACCTAAATCTGCAAACATAAATCAAGAGGGAAAAATGTTTTGTTTTTGGTGAATGGGGGTTTTCCTTTGTCAAACCCCATTTTGGTAATTAAACCTTATAATGAAACAATGAAACATGAAGGAATGATGAATGAAAAAAGTAATGGCACAACTCACCAAACCCTTGGATACACCTTGGAATGTAGATTTTCAACTAGCATGAAATGGATTCAATAGATGTGGATCTTGATCTTGAAACTTGGTTTGAAACAATGTCTTGAATTCTTGAATGGATAATGAACACTACATCAACATATTAGCTCCAATAACATGCATGATGCAAGAATACTTTGACATGACAATAGGATCTTGATTGATGCGATAATTCTTCAATAAATCTACTCTTGAATTCCTTGAAATTCTCTTTTGAAAGTACTCTTCATCTCATAAAAAATTTCTCATAAACTTGCTAGGTGAAACATACTGAAATGACCTTATATTTATAGGTATGTAACATTAATTTCTTGAAATTCAAATAACACAAGCCGACATGTGAATATAGATTTGAAATCATTAAAGTACCTACCAAGAACATAATTTAAATTTAGGTCCTAGGTTACTTACCTAGGATACACATCAATGCTAAATGAGAAGTGTTATGTTATGGTATTAATAAATGTCAGATTTTCCTCTTCAAAAATTGCAATTAATTAGGCTTGGACTTAAATTAAAGGGGAAAATTAACTTCAATTAATTAATAAACCCCTAGACAACTATGAAAGTGTAAAGAGGTACACTCTAAAACACTAAAAATAAGGCACAATTGGTGCAGGGGCACCCACAGTGCTTTTACGCCTCCAAGGGGGTCAAAAAGTGATATTTTATTTTGTTTGAGTTGTTTATATGTAATAAGGTCTTCTAATACCACTTAATGTATTTTGGAGTCCAAGTTAGGTCATTAGGTGAGTGGAAGTGTTTAGTTGCAAAAAAATGTCAATGTTGCAAATGTTGTCAAATTGCACAATGTGGGAATATGAAGGGTCAATGTGCATAAAGTGGGAATTTTAACAATTGTAAGTTGAAAATTGGTTATGAACCTTTGGGAAATCATAAATAAATATTGTAAACATGAATCCCAACGTTGGGAAGGCTGGGAGGAGATTTGAATGAAAATTGGAATCAATTTGAGCAAATTTAATGTTTTTTTTTTTTGTAACAAACCTCTTCTTTCACATGGTAAAACTCTATACAGCCTTTGTACAACCTGTACATGGTATGGTTGGAAATATAATTGAGTTATATTTCATTTGGTTTTGGTTTGGTTAAATTATATTAATTTTAGAGAAAGTTCTAACATTTTTGGTAACAACAAGTCTGAATCTGTCCTAGGGTTACCAGTTTTGGGAAAAATAGCATAACTCTTATAATTTTCACTGTTGGATTTTGATAAAAAATTGAGGATGGTCTATAATAAGGTCCTCTTTAGTCTCACTAGAGAGATTGGAAAAATCTTTTTATTTGTGAAAGTTATAGGTAATTGTTCCTTCCATTTGCATGTATATTTGTGTAATTAGGCCTAGTAAAAAAGGATGACATACAATTTTTGAGTCTTTCTGTACAAAATAACCCTATTTAATTTTGAGATATGTTCAATAATGGCCAAATGGGTATCTGAAATGATTTTTTCTTTTCTGGAGATCAGTTGCAATTGAAAATTTATGTCAACAAATGCATTTTTGAAAGGCTACAAGCAAGAATGAGGTTTTGTGAAGGAAAACCCACTTTTTGATGAACAAGGGAACTTTTTTAAGGTTGTTTTGAGTTTGGTTACCCCCTGATCTACATCAAATTGGTATCAAAGCCTGAAGTTATGGGAAACAAATTTTTTTTTTGGAGTTTGTGTGTTGTTTGTTTTGTAGGTCGAAGCAAGATCCTGGATGCCAAAAGACTAGGTAGTGAAGAAAAGAGGAAACCTAGATGAGGTATCATAAATACAAGGAGAAGCAAGGTGAAAGAGACTTGCTTGAGAAAGAAGAATGTAAATGTTGAGAATATTCATTTGTGGAAACTTGTAGATTAAGGAAGTACCAAGCAAGAAACAAGAGAGGAAAGGGAGATAAAGAAAAAGGATGAGAAGGTAAAGCAAATTGATATTGAGCAAGAGATAGCATATTTGAGGCAAACCTTGGACAAAATGAAAGATATTCGGGAAGAAATGGAAAAGAGAATGAAACTTGAGATGCAAAAACTTCTTGAGAAAGAAAACCAAGAAAATGGTTGACATTTACCAATAAGGAAAAAGGTTAAGTGGCCTATCAAGAAGATCATTTAGAGGAGAAGAATGAAAAAGATGAAAGCAGCAAGCATTGATGAGTTGCAAGATATGTTGAATGGAAGGGTGTTAGAAATATTTGAAGACAAGAAAATATTGTTTTTGAAACTAAGCCTTTGTGCAAGTATGTGTTTACAAGTGCAACAGATGGAAATGAAGATGGAGAAGGGTATAAAGAAAAAGGAGAAGTGCATACAATGTATGAAGATGGTTATACAAATATAGCCCACTATGGGGATGAAGATGTTGCCAAAAAAATTGAGGTAATGGTTGCATTTTATGATTTTATGGATGATTAATATGCTGGAAAATTGTATTTGAATGATGAATATGAAAACATAAGTGGTGGTAGTAAGACATATGAACAAGAAGTAGAATTTTGGAACCTTGAAGCTGAGAAGATGTTAAGTAAGAGATGGTGCAAGAAGAAGAAAAAATATCCAGGGAAAGTTGCAGAAATGAAGGAAAAGTTACAGAAGAATTGGAAGACTAGGAAGAGAGAGAAGACTTGTACTCAAGTGGACTTGAGTTTTTCTTTCCCTTGGGAGTATGGTGCAGGGGCACCCACAGTGCTTTTACGCCTCCAAGGGGGTCAAAAAGTTATATTTTGTTTTTTTTGAGTTATTTATATGTAATAAGGTCTTATAAGACCATTTCATGTATGTTGGAGTCTAAGTTAGGTCATTATATGAGTGGAAGTGTCTAGGTGCAAAAATATGTCAATGTTGCAAATGTTTTCAAATTGCACAATGTGGGAATATGAAGGGTCAATGTGCACAAAGTGCGAATTTGAATAGTTGTAAGTTGAAAATTGGTTATGAACCATTGGTAAATCATAAATAGATGTTGTAAACATGAATCCCAAGGTTGGGAAGGCTAGGAGGAGATTGGAATGAAAATTGGAATCAATTTGAACAATTTTTTTGTGTTTTTTATGTAATAGTCTTGTTCTTTCACATGGTACAGCTCTGTATGGCCTTTGTATGACTTGCACATGGTATGGTTGGAAAGATAATTCAGTTGGATTTCATTTTGTTTTGTTTTGGATAAATTGTATTAAGTTTAAAGAAAGTTATAGCATTTTTGGTAACAACATGTCTAAATCTATCCTAAGGTTACCAATTTTGGGAAAAATAGCATAACTCTTATTTCCCCCATTGGATTTTGATAAAAATTTGAGAAAAGGTCTATAATAAAGTCCTCTTCAATCTCAATAGGGCAACTGGCTTAATTTTTTGATTTGTGAAAGCTACAAGTGATTGTTCATTTCATTTGAATGCATATTTTCCTAATTAGGCCTAGTCAAAAAGGAGGACAATTTTTTTTTGAGCCTTTCCATACAAAATAACCCTATCTAATTTTGAGATATGTTCAATAATGGACAAATGGGTATCTAAAACAAGCTTTTTTTCTCAGCTGGGATTGAAAAGTTATGTCAAAAAATACCTTTCTAAAAGGCTAGAAGCAAGAATGAGGGTTTGTGAAGGAAAACCTGGACTTTTTTATGAACAAAGGCACTTGTTTAAGGTCATTTTGAGTTTGATTACCCTTTTCTCTACATAAAAAATTAAGTCATTTTTAGTTAATACGGCCTTAAACTTAATGTGAATATGTAAAATAGATATCACAACACTAAATTAAGGAATAATTAAGTTCATTTTAATATATAATTCATAAATTGTGAAAATGTGATACTTTTTCCTACACTACATTTAGCCCCAAATTTAGTGAGAGGATGAGCACAAGTGAAAACTCACACTAAAGTAGACATTCAAGACACATATGTATGGAACAATGACAAATATTATCAATCATACAACATCAAAGACTTACAAAGAAAAGGGAGGTAGATCAAGCCTCGACTGTCCAATGCAATGTGGAACACCTCTAAACTATTTATCCAAGAAAAATCACAAGAAGAACTCAATTTCCACTATGCAAATAATTAAAACTCACTCCAGGCTAATGGAACCTCAGATCGTCCACTAGGTGAGACCCCAAGAAAGTGGCTTAGTGAGAAATCCATGCCAATTATATAGGTTCTCAATGTACCAACCATACCAAAGCAATCGCTCTGACAAATCTAATAGGGCGCCGCACAACTGGGCTTCAGGATTCATAAGGCCTAACAAGTTGTTTTATTTTAAGTACACTATGAACAAAGGGAAGGCTCTACTAGAAAGCAATGTGTGTCATGCTTGGTTTCCTTTAAAAGAGATTTGAGCTTCACAAGGTTAACAAGTTGCATTATGCTAGACACTTATGAACAAAATGCAAACAAAGTTTTGTTCAAAGGAACTTCGCTTAATTCATGTAAGGTCTCTTCTTAGGGATCATCATGTCTAATGTCTCAAAGAGAGGAAAAGTCTAGGAATAAGAGAATCGCAACTTAGGGAATGCAATGTGTAGCATCACCAATAAGAGGAAAGTCATGTGCTAAGAAACATCACACTCTCAGAGGACATCAAACCCAATGACACCACCAAGAAAATGACGGATCACTACAAAAAAGAAAATCATACAAAGATACATGAGTGTCGATGCATGCCCCTACTTTAAAGAAATTTCTAACACTATTTCTATGAGCAATTTTCTTTAAAGTATCCAATGAATAAGACATGAGAGCTTATTCAGAAAGTCCTATGTCAATTCATATGTTCCCAAATGAAACTACATCATGAAAAAGAGGAAGGGGTTGCCCCCAAAAATACATAAGGGATCTATAGATTTGGGGTCAGTATATCTTTGCTACAATGTTATTATAGAGCTCAAAAATGTCATCATTCCCCAAATACTCATAGAATGGGAAGAATGACACAAAGAGAGTGAAAACAAAGAAAACACTTTTAGGTAAATATGGAAGAGACCTAAATTTTTTGATGCCTTGCATCATCCACAAAATTAAAACACAAGAAAAATAAAAGACAAATGTTTAAGACATATAGAAGAATATAGGTACACATAGAGGAATGCACATAAAGAGAGAGATGCATCAAACATAATAGTATGGGAGATCACATTATGCACATACAATCACACAAAGAAACATACAAAATAAAAGAAAAAAAAATAGTAAGACACATGCTATTCAACCTATAGTAGGTCATCTGCATCCCAATCTTGTCCAGTATATCTAGAAGGTAGACAACAAGCCAAAGGGACAACATGAAGTGCCAAACTAGGACACACACCAAGTTCAAAACTCTTATTAGGAGGATCATCTTTTAAGCTCATAGAAGAGGAAAGCATTAAATTTAGCTCAATATGCACTTCCTCATCAATCTTAGCAATTTACATGGCATCATCTACACTAATCACAATGGGAGGTATAATTAAAATATCCATAGAAGTTTGTTGTTGTTTATGCTATGGTGAGGGTAGAGAAGTGTATGAGCATGAATGTGCACCCCTTAGGAAAATTCCCCTTTTACCTTCCCTTACCTTAGAAAACCAAATGCGGAGGCTTAATTCCACACAAGCTCGCTACTCGCATCACACTTGGCACCTGCGTTGTGTGTTGGTGGGGGCATTTCTATCTAGGACGTTCATGTAGCATGTAGATGTCTGTGCGGTGTGCTTACGTCCTCGACAGATCCCCACATATGGAGCCTACAAAGGCATTACCATTCCCATTGGGAGTCGATTTGTAATTCCCTCTTCGGCCAACTAACCCAAATATGGCCGTTTCTTTCCTCTACTTCATATTGACTCACCTTCATTTATTTCAGGGCTAGTTGATCCCTTCACATCCTCTCTACATTCTCTCCACAATCTCTTCAATCTCTTGAGAAGCTCCAAGCAACTTCTTCACTCATCCACAAGCTTTGTAGTAGCACTTTACACTTCACAGCAACAACATCAACACCCCATCACTTCAGTAGAGCAACTGTGGAATGAAACACCACAGCAGCAGAGGCTTGAGTTCCTCTCATTTTCTCCCCCACTAGTCCTGAGCGCTTTGGGTGGAGGTGGTAAGCTTTCACTCCTCTCCTCTATTACTTGGTTGAGTAGGATAACATTGTTTTGTAGTGCTTTTGTGTGCTTTACTTCATTTCCCTCATACTTCTCTATCTATATGGTTGTCCATGAATGTGGGAACACCAAAACGGGGGTTTGACTAAGGAAAACCCCTATACAGCCCCAACACTTTCTCTCTCTCTTATGTGTAGGTATTGAATACATTCACAAGCTGGAGGCTTCATCATTCGCATGGTTGTAAGAATTTCCTTTCCCTTCTTCTCCTTATCTTTATCACTTCTATCTCACTCTATTTCAGTTCTATTACATATTGTTTCTTTATCACTTTCTAGAAGTTCTTAGTAATCGGATTGCTAGTAGTCGCTTAGTTGTTCTCTGAGATAAACCTGCTTTTTGGTTCATACGAGACACCAGTGCACCTCGGGAATGCCAGCGTGCCATGTTGTCATCTGTACTATGTGTTATCATCCTTTACCCAAGAGCTTATTGGTTTGTAGAGAGAATCTCTGTGACCTACTCTTTTTGGTTCTAGAACTCTCACCACCATTTCTTTGAGGTATTTTAGGGTAGTTCGCCCTGTGAGGATCTCTAATTGAAGAGAACTCGTGAGTAGCGAATTCCCCTTCTCTTACATTTTGGTGAACTCGACGTTAAGAACAGTGTTCTTCGAAAATGAGTAATTTATTTACCCCTAGTAGGTGGGGTCATAACATTTGACTCGGTGCTTGGAATTCATAACAGTTTGCACCGTTGGAAAGGTCTTCTAGAGAACTAGTTTAGTCCCTAAAATACCAATGCCTTTGGCAATCAAATTTTAAGGATACATGCAAGTTCCGAACCCAAATTCCACTCCGAAGACCTCCAAAAATGTAAATTACTAGAACATAGAAAATATAGAAAAAATTATAATGAATTTAATATCTTCTTTTATTAGTTCAATATCTAATTTTGTTAAAGATATTAATGATATTCCATTCCATGCATGTAATGGTGACTTGGATTTACTCATGTCACTAATATATTTGATCCTTCTCATGAGAGTCCTCTACCTTCAGAGGATATCTTGTTGCAAGAAGATGAAATCATCGATACCTTTCTTAATATCATTCTACCTTCTATTCATTCCAATGCACTCTCTTCTAGAGATGATGCATTTGTGAATGAATAATCTCTTACTCATTCGAATGCACTCTCTTCTAGAGACATTGTATTTGTGAATGATGAATTTCTTATCTATTCTAATGTGCTCTCCTCTAGAGAGGATGCATTAACGAATCTCGAATATCCTTCCATATTTGATCGTGTCTGGATCAATGTTGAGAATATGTCTTCAAATAATCATTCTACTAGGTGTGATGATTATGTAAATGTAATCTATGTCTTTGTTTCCCCTCAAAGGCCTAAGAGACCGTTCATTTACCTAACTCTAGCTAGTCCTTCTCCTAAAAGGGTTTATTCTATTGATGGTGTTCCATTTGATAGTGATTCCCTTCATCCTTCTAAGGCTCCCTCTTATAGAGCGGTAGCCCATACCTATGATACTAGAATGAATAAACAATTAAGACTTGTTCAAGCACCTGAACTTGCGACTAAAGCACCTAGTGATTATGATCTTATCGAGCAACTGTGTGTTACTCCGGTTAAGATCTCACTGTGGGATTTGGTTTAGTCTACTCTGATTTATCAAGGTATGCTTTAGGAAGCCTTGCAAAAGATCCTCTTTCCTTCTTCTGCTAGGCCGGAAGATGTCGATGCATTGATAGCTCATATCCGCGCAGATTCGCTGAATATTATGTTCTATCCCTAGGAACTCCCACCTTCGAAAGTACAAAAGCAATAATATACTCTAATGATTATAGTTAATATTAATAAGATTGGCATTAGACGTACTCTCATTGAGATTGGTTCAGCTCTTCATGTATGTAGCATTGATCTATTGCCTAAGATTAATGTTGATCCATCTTCTATAATTGCTTCTTTTGTCATCATCCGTGGGTTCGATAATGTTAGGAGACAAGCTCTAGGTAAAATAGTATTACCTTTGCAGCTTGGACTCATTACCATACCTACCCTTGTATATGTTATGTTAGAGAAGTTACCTTATAACCTTCATCTTGGTAGACCATGGATTCATACTATGGGTGCAGTCCCATCTACCTTGCACAAATCAATTAAGTTCATTTGCAATAATCAAGTAGTCACAATCAAGTTTGACCCTGATTATAAGCACTTATCTAAGATGGTAGTCATTGGTCAAGCTTTAGTTGTGCCTACTCTTATCCATTTAGTACCTTCCAATGTTTCGATGTTTACTCCACCAGTGTCGGCTACAAAGGATACTCTTGAAATAGATGTCCTAGAGGAAGATCCTTCTGAAGTGAGAAATCTTGAGTCTTCTCCCTCTACCTCTTCCCAAAGGAATGTGTGTCTTGATGATGATTGGGGTCCTTCAAACTTTATAGATTCCTTCACCCAGGAATATAAAGTTGACCTAATCCACTTAGACCCTTCGATAACATCATTCACACCTGCTATCAAAGATGATCATTCTTGTGCATCATGGGGTAATGTGAATGTGAACTGTAATGTTCTTAGTATTGATCCTCCTTCTGATGAGGATGATTACACCTCTGCTAAAGAGGATAATGTTGACAGTTCTATCAAGAAGGATAATGATCTTGTAGAGGAGTATGTTCCCCCTTGCTAGAATAATGCTCTCTATGAAGATCCTCCTTCTTCTCATGATTTGCAAACACGTTATGGCCTTGGCTTTAAGCTCATCTCTAAATATGGTTATGAGCATAAAGGTTGTGGGCATAATGAACAAGCTATACATGTCCCTATAGAATTTGCACCTCATAAGCATAACTTGGGGCTTGGTTGCTCGAATGAACAATCTGAACAGAAACCATGATTGAATGTTGATGCAATGTTTGCTCAACCTAGTTCTCATAGATTGGTTTATTCTCCTTTGTCTTCTATCTTCATGTCTTCTTCTCCTTCTTGTGAGCAGTCGAGTCTTTCTCCACAAGAGAAAGGGTTGCTTCCTTCTCCTCATCCTTTGTCTAAGTAAGAGCATATTTTGTTGTGCCTTCTAAAGGCCCTCTTAATTACTCTTCATTCCCCTACATGCAAGAAGTCTCATAAACATGATAAGGAAAAACATTCATTTTGTGCATACCATCGAGTGCTTGGCCATTCCACTATTGAATGTAAGGACTTTGAAGGACAAAATACAACAACTTCGTGATTAAAGTGCCTACTGATGCACCTTCCTTTTCTTTGCATGACAAGTGGTATCGAGGTCTACCTCTATCCTGCATGCTTAAAATATCTTGCACAGTCCTCCTCCCTTGTATGTTGGGGGTAGTGATAACTTGTTTTGGAGATGTGTATCCTTCTAAGGACCCCCTCCCTTCTCTTTGTATTTCAAATGTAGCATCCCTTGAGTGGACCTTCTTTTCTTTTGAAGGGTTCTCGAGGAACCTCTTTGAAATATTTTCTCCTTCAAATGACTTCTTTGCATCTAGCTCGGGGGAACCGCGGCTAGACTTTCTTCACATCTTTGTGTCTAGCTTGAGGGAAACCCGAATAGACCTATTTCACATCCTTGCATCTAGCTCGGGGGTAGCCCGTCTAGAGCTATCATTGCATCTAGCTTGGGGCAATCCCGACTAGAATTCACTTTTCAAACAGTGCATCCCTTGAGTGGACTCCTCTTCCTTTTGAAGGGTTCCCAAGTGACCCCTTTGAAATTCTTCTAGCTTAACGATGGTCTGCATGACTATCTGCTCAGTGATACGGGCTCTACTCCGAAGTGGGTTTTTGTTTTATCACTTTTACTCGATGGTACGAGCTCTACTGCGAAGCGGGTTTTGCTTTTATCACTTTTACTCAGTGGTATGGGCTCTACTTTGAAGCGGGTTTTTCTTTTATCACTTTTACTCAGTGGTATGGGCTCTATTAGAGTAATAAGTTATTACACTTAATTAATTTAATCATATTGGTTAATTAATTAAGTCACTTATTCCTTTAGGTTGCTTAAGCTAAACTTAGGCACATTAATAATTATTTGTTAATTATTAAGTGTGCACACTAGGGTTTCTTTTTAGGGTTTCCTAATTTTAGGTTTTCTTGATCTCCTCCATAAGGATTGATCACATTGTAATTATCATATTATTCAATAATCATATTCTAGTTTGAGCTTGCACATTCTTGCCTTGAGGGTTTACAGAACATCTTGTTGCTTTTTTTGGATTTTTTTTGCATGTGATAGGTGATTGCATGTAGTTGATTCTTGGGGACTATGAAGTTGGATTTATTAACTTCTACATGGTATCAAAGCTCCTGACCTATGGCTTCATGTTCGTGATTTGAAGATATTCTCTCACAACGTGTTTTTCTGTGTAAGGGTTTCAAGCCAGTCTGATTTATTGAGCTTCTAGGGATTGGCAATTTTTTTATTCATTTATGGGCCAAACAGACGTCACCATGGCTTTCAGACCACCCAAAAACCTTAGAAATGCCTTTCGTTTCATCGATTTTAAACCTGTTGAAAAAAAAGACAAAAAATATCAAAAAAATTAAAAAGATCAAATTTAGGGCGGTTGAGAAACCGCTGCCAATATAAAACCCAATGCTGCTAGATCACCTCCAAGCAACCACCAGCCACCCAGTGGCCACCTCCATCCGCCACCACCACCGGTGGTCTTCACCGGCACCTTCCACCCCTAGCGGCGACCTCTTGTACCACCACCCTCAGCGTTGCTCGGCCGCTGCCCCCAAGGGGTACTTTTGTTTAGCTGGCAGTCACATCCATGAATAGGAGCCAACACCAGCCCCCAC
Organism: Sequoiadendron giganteum; assembly: GCA_007115665.2. NCBI lineage: Eukaryota > Viridiplantae > Streptophyta > Pinopsida > Cupressales > Cupressaceae > Sequoiadendron > Sequoiadendron giganteum. Next base: position 607,323,579 of record CM021108.1, on the reverse strand, counting down.
CGGGCCCTCAGCCCCTAGCCACAGTCACATGCACGACCAAGGGCTAGCCCCCGAGTGCTCTGTTTTTTCTCCTGTTTAGTGTCCAAAGTGCCTTTTACAGGCCTTTTTTTTGTTTTCTAATAACTTTTGCAAACGAAAGGCCTTTTTTCAAAAATGAGATATCACCGGAAAGCTGGTTCGACGAACTTCGCAGTGGTCAAGGTTTGGTTTTCTTATTTTTTAGTTTTGATGCCCTTTTTGGCCTCTAAAGTCTGAAGTTGTTGTTTTCAGTCCGGGAGGCGTAACTTTTGCGTCTAGACTCCATTTTGCAGAAACAAATAGGCGTCAGAAAGCTAGTTCAATTCTCCACATAGATCTCAAACCTGTTTTTTTTTTTAAATTACCATGTATCTAATATTATTCTTTGATCTCAGCCTTTACCTTTTCAATTATTTTCTTGGGAAGCATGCAATCAAGCTATTTTTTTGAGATCAGTGAGCATTTTTTTTTTATTTGAGAGTATATATTGCTGTTTTTTGTCATGGATACACATAATATTGCACCCCTTACTCTATTCAACTATTTTGGTTGGAAAAAAACAAATGGAGATTCACTTGAAACACAAAGGGTTGTACAGGGTAACCATGGGTACAAAAATTGAACCTACAGGTGTTGTTGGAAAAAGAAAATGGTTTAATAGGTGTGATGAAGCTTATGGTACATTATGTCTATCTCTTTCTTCTGACCTTCTTTTTCACATTGAGTCTTGCGCTACACCCCATGAGGTCTGGACTACTCTGTAGTCTTTTTTTGGGAACCAGGATACTATGAGAGGGTTTCAATTAGAGAATGAGCTTATTGGCTTAAATCCTAGGGATTTTTCCACCATCCAAGAGTTTTTCACCAAAATCAAGTCTCTTAGATTGCAGTTGTCACAGTGTGGTGTTCAGAAGGAAGACTCTCAGTTGATATTGTCGATTCTTTCTAAGCTTGGACCAGATTATTGAGTTTTTGTTTCTACCTTTTATGCTACTAGGGATGCACTTGGTACTAGATTTACTATGCCTTCTTTTGATGACTTTGCATCTTCTCTCACTCGAGAGTAGGCCAAGTTGGCTAATATGGCCAAGTTGAAGCCCTCTTCATCACAGGCACTCATTACATCACAGGAGCCCAGAGATCAGAAGGCTTCTACAAGAAAAGGAAAGAAACATAAACAAAAGGATTCCAAATCTCATGAGCAGTAGAAGGAGTCCTCAAATTCATCATCCTCTTCTAAGGGGAAATCATCTAGGAAGGAGAAGGGCCCATGTGCATATTGCAAGAGAGAAGGACATGCAGAACATAATTGCTACAAGGACATTGATGGGCTGAAGAATCTTCTTCAGAAACATTAGATTGATTTGCCTTCTAGGATGTTTGCATCATCTCCTTCCCCTCCTTCTTCTTCTTCTTCTTCTTCTTTAGTGCAGCATGATAGTGGCCCAACTGGTTTACATACTTCATCAGATATGAAGGGACATGCTCTTTGTGCTTCTTCGAGTCTTGGATCAAGGAGATGGCTTCTAGATTCAGGAGCATCTCATCATATGGCTTCTACACAGTCTATGTTCACTTCCTTTGAGTCTCACACTATGTCTCCTATTTTAATGGGAAAAAATACATACATGAGTGTTACAGGAAAGGGTCTATTAGTATTGGGGACAAAAAAATTTAGGATGTCTTGTGTGTTCCTCATTTGACAAACAACCTTCTTTCTATATATCAGATCACACATGGAGGAAATGGGAGGTCTGTGGAGTTCACACCTGATTTAGTTATCATTAGAGACTTGGAGAGTAGAGCAGTTATTGCTATTGGGGTGGTGGATCACTCATCTCGGTTGTATTCCTTTGTAGATTTTTCTACTGATGGTGCTTTTGTTCCTATAGCTATTCATCATACTTCTAGTGTGAATCATCATTCAGAGGAGAAATTTGGCTTCTTTAACATTGGAGTTCTCACTTCAGATCCTACTCTTGAGCCATCCATTCCATCTCCTCCACCTACTATTGTAGTTTTTGATACTTCTATGACTACAGATGTGGTTTCTCCAGTTTCAGTGCAGCATGATCCAATTGATCATCCATCTTTGGATGTTTCTATTCAGTCTTCACCCACTTTGACTTCTTCATTTGTTGAGGTCACACCTGCTTCTGTGGAGACATCTTGGGCTACACCTACTTCACCTTCACATATTTTTTTCATTCAACCTCTTCCCTCTCACTTCTTTCAGGAGATGTGGTTTCTTCAGTCCTTTTGGAGCTACTTCATTATAGGGGGGCGATGTGGTCTATTTCTTCCTCTCTTCTGGGGAGGTTCTTTCATGTATCTTTGTGATGGATGTTGTCCTTGGGGGATCCTATGGAGTCCTCCATCTTTAATCACTTAGTTTCTCTTTGCATTCTATTTTGGGGAGGATTTTTGTTCCCACTGGGTTTTTTCCTTTACCCCAGTTAGTTAAGTTTGCATTGCATTTGTTCTTGGGTACTTGATCAGGCCTTTGTTGTCGAGACCCATCTTTTCTTTCATGCATCTTTTTTCTAGTGTTTTAGCTACTCCCTAAATTCATCTTAAGGGGGGGTGTTAGAGTAATAAGTTATTACACTTAATTAATTTAATCATATTGGTTAATTAATTAAGTCACGTATTCCTTTAGGTTGCTTAAGCTAAACTTAGGCACATTAATAATTATTTATTAATTATTAAGTGTGCACACTAGGGTTTCTTTTTAGGGTTTCCTAATTTTAGTTTTTCTTGATCTCCTCCATAAGGATTGATCACATTGTAATTATCATATTATTCAATAATCATATTCTAGTTTGAGCTTGCACATTCTTGCCTTGAGGGTTTACAGAACATCTTATTGCTTGTTCTAGATATCTGTTGCATGTGACAGGTGATTGCATGCAGGTGATTCTTAGGGACTGTGAAGTTGGATTTATCAACTTCTATAGGCTCTACTCCAAAGCAAGTTTTTCTTTTTATCACTTTTACTCTGTGATACAGGCTCTACTCCAAAGTGGGTTTTTCTTTTATCACCTTTACTCAGTGGTACAGGCTCTACTCCAAAGCTATTTTTTCTTTTATCACTTTTACTTGGTGGTACAAGCTCTACTCCGAAGCGGGTTTTTATTTTATCACTTTTACTCTGTGATACGGGCACTACTCCGAAGCGGTTTTTTCTCTTATCACTTTTACTCTGTGATACGGGCTCTACTCCGAAGCGGGTATTGCTTTTATCACTCTTACTCGGTGGTACGGGTTTTCCTCCTTGAGCGGGGATGGCTTTTATCACTCTCACTCGATGGTATGGGTTTTCCTCCTCGGGCGAGGATTTCTTTATCACTCTTTCATTCTTAAACTCTTGTATATACCGGATCGAAGATTTGCATCTTCTTCATCCTTAGTATATGCCCTTTCTTTGTTCATCTTATAATTCGTCTATGTGTTAGTGTCTTTAATTTGGGGATGACACATAGTACTGAGACAAACTTTTACATCGAGGTCTCTTTTACTTTGTTGACTCAAATTATTTGGCTTTTATTCTAACATTGTCATCTTGTGTAGGTTTTTCTTACTTTGTTACTTCCCCGATCTACTTTACCGAAGCACTCATCAATAATCGTGCTCGCTAAAGTGGGGGAAAAATGTATGGGCGTGAATTTGCACCCCTTAGGAAAATTCCCCTTTTACCTTCCCTCACCTTAGAAAACCAAATGTGGAGGCTTAATTCCATACAAGACCATTGCTCGCATCACACTTAATGCCTGATTTGTGTGTCGGTGGGGGTGTTTTTGTCTAAGATGCCTACATGGCATGCAGACATCTGTGCAACACGCTTACGTCCCTGATAGATTCCCACATCTAGAGCCTGCAGAGGCATTACCATTCCCATTGGGAGTTGATTTGTAATGCCCTCTTCGACCGACCGACCCAAATATGGCCATTTCTTTCCTCTCTACTTCATATTGACTCATCTTCATTCATTTCAGGTTTGGTTGATCCCTTCACATCCTCTCTACATTCTCTTTGTAATATCTTCAATCTCTAGAAAAGCTTTAAGAAGCTTCTTCACTCATCCTCAATCTTTGTAGCAGCACTTTACACTTCACAGTAGCAACATCAACACTCCATGACTTCAGTAGAGCAAGTGTGACACCACGGTATCAGAGGCTTGAGTTCCTCTCATTTTCTCCCCCACTAGCCTTGAGCGCTTTGGGTGGAGGTGGTAAGATTTCACTCCTCTCCTCTATTACTTGGTTGAGTAGCATAACATTGTTTTGTAGTGCTTTTGTGTAATTTACTTCATTTCCTTCATACTTCTCTATCTATCTGGTTGTCCATGGAGGTGGGAACACCAAAACGAGGGTTTGATTGAGGCAAACCCCTATACAACCCCAACACTTTCTCTCTCTCTCTCTCTCTTGTGTGTAGGTATTGAAGACATTCACAAGCTGGAGGCTTCATCATTCACACCATTGTAAGCATTTCCTTTCCCTTCTCCTTATCTTTATCACTTCTATCTCACTCTATTTCAATTCCATTACATTTTGTTTCTTTATCACTTTCTAGAAGTTCTCAGTAATTGGATTGCTAGTAATCGCTTAGTTTTTCTCTGAGATAAACCTACTTTCTAGTCCATATGAGACATCAACGTGCCTTAGGGATGCCATCACGCCATGTTGTCATCCGTATTATGCGTTGTTGTCCTTTGGCCGAGAGCTTGTCGGTTAGTCTAGAGAATCTTTGTGACCTACTCTTTCTGTTTCTAGAAATCTCGTCATCATTTCTTTGAGGTAGTTTAGGGTAGTTCACCTCGTGAGGATATTTGATTGAAGAGAACTCTCGAATAGCGAATCCCCCTTCTCTTACAAGAGGTATCATGCACTACTTCAGAAAAGTTTGGATTTTAATTTTCTATGTTTTTCTTTTCTTCTTTTTCTTGTAATGAACAAGCAATAGCAAAACATCTATTCCTACACTCTCTATCATTTCAATTTATTTTCATGCAGTTCTCAAGTGGTGTTTGTGTAGGAGTTGGTTTATCAACCATAGGTTTATTTTCTTCCCTTAAGGGAGGAATGGAAGGAACCATGGGAAGATTTTCAACCACTTTCTCTTTAGCTTTGTAAACTTGTTTGAGTTTAGGAGGCACAATTGAATTTACTTGGTTATCTCCTGGTCTCTTATAGGAAATACGTAAAGGATTTGTCAAAGGCTGATCTTGGTTAATTGGAAGGGCTTTTAGATCAATCATGGTCTCATCAAGGATAGGAGGCTCAATCATGGGTTGAGTCATATTACTTTGGGATAATTCTGCTATACATTTTGCCTTAAACTTTTCATAGGATTTGAAAAAGAAGTCTTCATGTGGTCTAATAGGTTCAATAGGCTCAGGCCAAAAGAAATCCAATGAGTTCCCATAGGAAGACACATTATTAAAGCCACTATGATGCATAGTAAATATCTCATTACCAAATGGAAAATTTAAATATTTATGCACAACCGATGGGATCGCATTCATGGAGCAAAGACATGGATAGGCTAGCTTCACATGAAATTGGTTTGAGGATGGGATGATGGTGAATGAGATAGTTAATTCTTTCGATCCAACCTTTAGAGGGAGATTTATAGATCCAATCATAGGACAAGAAAAACCATTATGCGTTTTGATCCATTCTTTCAATTTTTCATATGTATCTTGATAGAGTTCATGCACAAATAGGAATTCTTCAGTGATCACATTTTCTACACAAATAGGATCAATTAATATCCCATTAGTAGGCTTGTCATTGATTCTTCTAGCTATGTAAAGAGGACCATCAGGTGCATGTTTAATTATATCTTGTTGTGAGAAAGCAATATCTAGCGGCATCTTAGTTAGGCCCTTACTAGGTTTAGCGACAATAAATGAAAGCACACCATCTACAAGGTTGTTCTTATTTTCTTTCATGTTTTCATCATCTATATCAATATTCATCACAATGTTATTTATTTCACTAGATTTGAAAAATTTTATATTATGATTAGGCATAGGATTGGTGAAGATTTGAAAATTTTGATTAGGAGGAGCCACAAACTTATTACCTTGATCATTAAGACCTCTAATTAGGATATGATCGGATTCAATGATGTCTTACACAAGATGTTTAAGATGCTTGCAATGTTTTGTATCACATGTCCATTTTGTCGATGGAAATGGCAATAGTAATTTGGTCTATAGTTTGAAGGTAAAGTCTTAGTAGGATTAGGAGCTCTAACATGAGGCAAGGAAATCAAATTATTTTCTAAGAGTTGCAACATGGTATTATGAAGGGTATCAGGTAACGGTGTAAATTATCTATTTCTATCTGCAAAGGCATATAGTTTTTTCGTCTTTCTAGTAGCCACTTGGGTGTTAACATTTTGATTGTATTGAGGGGGATTAAATTGGAGGAATCCCTTATTTTGTTTCTTGAAAGGTTGGTAGTTTTTTTGAGGTGTAGATTCAAACTTTTCAAAATGGGTAGAGGATTTTTTCACTTCATGACTACTAAAAAAATTTTGGTAATCATGAAGGGATGTACACAATTGTGTGAAGGAAGGAAATCTCATCATCTCAAGATTAGTTTGGATTTTATCTTGCAAGTTGGAAATAAACATTCTTTGAAGGTTGGAATCAAGAATCTTAATGTTTATTTGTGAATAAAGCATTTGATATCATGCTATGAAATCAATGACGTTTTCATCATCCTTTTAATTACATTTCATCAAATCAGCTAAGGTCATCTTGGGACCCATGTGAATTTGGAAATGGTTGTAAAAGTCATCAATAATTTTATTGAATGAACCAATTGAATTATTTGATAAGGAGAAAAACCACTCTAAAGCAACATCTTTCAAGGATCAAGGGAATATCTTAGCCAAGATTTTATCTTCAAAAATGAAGTCACTACATAGGGTGGTGTAAGCAAAAACATGAATAATGGGATCTCCTTTCCCACCATATTTCTCAAACCTAGGAACCTCTATACCTTGTGGCATTTTTGTTCTCAATATCTCCAAGGATAAGGGATTGGTTTTGATGTATTGTGAAGGTTGGCCATAGTTTTTTTGGTTTACGGTGGCAATTTGTTGTTGAAGGGATGGCATGTTAAGAAAAAGTGTGTTAAGGATTGGATCATTGTTGGTATTGTGAGATGGAGGTGAATATGGTGGAGTGATGTATGTTTACGGAGGGAAAGTGAATTGTAGATTAGTGAGGGGGGATGGGTGAGGAGATATGAGATTTGAATGCAAAAAGGTAGAGGGATTTCCAATGGAAATACCTAAGTGTTGATATTTCTATAATGTTGAATGGTTGTGGTAACATGAGTACTAGCATATGTAGGAATAGAGGAAAGGGTTGTAGAAGGAGGAATTGAATTTCCACCTTCACTCTGAGTATACCCCAAAGTTTGAGAACAATTAGTCATGGTAGGGATTTTATTATCAACAATATGAGCCAGACTTCACACAATCTTTATTCCATGTTTAGTTTCAAGTACTTTCCTCACATTATCTAAAGTAGGAATGGCACTATTATCAATGTTTTCAAAATTCCTTAAGTTTCTCATTTTTTCTATTTCTTCATCCATCCTTCTTACGTTTTTTTGCGAGACATTAACAACATCATACACATTGTTTGTAGGTAGGAAAGTCATTGGGAATGAGGTATGAAGACTATGATCCATAGAGGGTTGAATATCAACACTATCAGTGAAAGAATTGGAGAACCCAATATCCACGACAAATGGTGGATCATGGGATGACATGAGTCTCAAACTATATCTCTCAACACTATTACTAATATGACACCAATTTTGCAAGCTCATACAAGTTTCACAAAGTCAGTACACACCCAAAATGGAAAGAAAGTGAAATGTAATGAAGTAACCTAGGATGTAAAGTGCAATGCAAATATGTAAATATAATTTTCAGATTTCAAACATGGTAATTTTTTTATTACACAATGCAAAATCCTACAAATAATGTCTTGTAAATACAATTTTGAAATCACACAATGCACTAAATTTATCAAATGAAGCTAGATATGATCAATTTCACTTAACATAAATTTTGCAAACTGAAAACAACAAAATAGAATGCAGAAACAAATGTTTTAATGCCCAAAAAAATAGGAAATGGCCCTGATCAGGGACTCATTCACCCAAGGGTGAATGGGTCCTAGGTTAGGGTTTTAATTTTTTTTGGCAAATTTTTGAGTTGATTCTAGTGGTTTCCAAATTCTAATTTAAAATAATAAGTTACAGTTTGAATTCTTTTTGTGAAATTAAGGTTGAATGAAAATGCAAAATATGACAAAATGAAAAATTAGGAGACCTAATTTCATATGCAATTTTGTTTCAATTTTCAAATGCAAGTGAATGATGATACAATGCTATGTAAATGGTTTGAAAATGACTAATTTTTTTTGTATTTTTTTAGATTTAAAGAATACAAAGATGCAATTAAAATCCCTAAATGAAATGCAAAATAATGCAAGTTAAACATCCCTAAATGAGATTTAATTCAATGCAATGCAATGTAAATGAATACAAGATCTAAATATAGGGTGAAAGTGTACTCCAAAATCAGAAAATTGCAATGATCAAACTCATGTTCACCAAAATGAAAAGGTGAAAAATAGGTTATGGGATCCAAAATGGGGCTGATGAACTCAATTACGAACCTATTCTTCTTCAATTCATTAGGAAATGAGATCCACACAATGAAATGACTGTCAACCTTGAGGTGAGTCAAGTCAAAGTGTGAATCTACATTTCCTTGTTTTGCAAGGACAAGGGTCTTGATTAAATAGAACTTTGGGGAGATTGATTAAAAATAGAAATCTAACTGCAAAATGCAATCTACAACTTGGATCTCTAAGATTAAGCACAATAATAATGGAACCAAAAATCAAATTGCATATCTGAGAGACATAAGAAGGTATGTACTAGTCACAAAAAGTGTTTTTTTGAAGTTGACCTGGGACTCATTCGCTCGAGGGCGAATGGGTTCTAGTTTAGGGTTTTTCTATAGCTTTTGGGATCCTCTACAATAGATCTAAATCTCTCAATTTTCCTAGGTTTCAAGTTTGGAGTGCCAAAAATAAATTTTGTAATTAAGTTTCTGCAAGATGGAAAATTTCTTGACAACTTTGAAAACTTCTCCAATTTTTCTCTTCAAAAGATCTTCAAGATATCTTCCACCTCAATCTACAAACACAAATCAAGAGGGGAAAATGTTTTGTTTTTGGTGAATGGGGGTTTGCCTTGGTCAAACCCCATTTTGGTAATTAAACCTTATAATTAAGAAATGAAACATGAAGGAATGATCAATGAACAAAGGAATGTCAAAACTCACCAAACCCTTGGATAAACCTTGGAATGTAGATCTGCAACTAGAATAATATGGCTTTAATGGATGTGGATCTTGATCTTGAAACTTCATTTGAAACAATGCCTTCAATGCTTGAATGGATCATGAATAGTACATTAACATTTTAGCTCCAATAACATGCATGATGCAAGAAGACTTTGATATTACAATAGGATCTTGATTGCTGCAATAATTCTTCAATAAATCTTCTCTTCAATGCCTTAAAATGCTCTTGAAATTCTCTTGTAAAAGTACTCTTGATCTCATAAAAATCTTCTCATAAACTCACTAGGTGAAACATAGTGAAATGACCTTGTATTTATAGGTATGTAATATTAATTTCCTAAAATTCAAATAACACAAGATGACATGTGTTCATATAGATTTGAAATCATTAAAATAATTCCAAAAACATAATTTAAATTTAGGTCCTAGGTTTAAGTGAGGACCTATTAATCCATGGGTGAATGGGTCCTAGGATACTTACCTAGGACACACATTACTCAATGAGAAGTGTTATGTTATGGAATTAATGAATGTCGAGTTATTGTAAGGAAGGTAACATATCAGAAAAACTTCCTACACTAATCTTGAGAGGAGAAAAATGTAAAACTTTACAGATCTTTAACAGTTACAAAAACTTAAACATAAATAAACACAAATATCATGCATACCACAACACAATGATTTACGTGGGGAAAAACCTTTCGGGAGAAAAAACCCACACTCCAAAAGCTGCCCAATATATTATTCAAAAATAAAAAGATTACAATATACTTTCAGAGAAAGCTTCTCATGGGAGTATCATCACTAGAGATCAAGAGACAAACCAATCACTATCAGACTCTCAGAAAATACACCACCGTCTAATTACATCCCACCTGCTTATAATAGGATTTTTGGAACCTTCTAGTATTAGGGTTTTACAAGGTCATTTTTCATTCGACGTGTTAACGAAAAATCTTTGACGAGTCAATAGGAAAAAACCTTGATGTGTTAGTGGGAAAAAACTTGATGTGTCAACCAGAAAAAACCTTGACATGTCAGTGGGAAAAAATCTTGGCATGTCATTGAAAAACCCCATGTCTTGCTATGAGTGTACAATATTTGAATTATCACTCACCACCTATCAATAATAAACCATATATAATTACAAGGTTGAGACACAGTTTCCCAACAAATCTCCCACTTGTCGAACACCTTGCAAGAGCAACAAAAGGGTGTCATCATCATATCTAATTGCTAGGGACCAAAAGGCCCATAGTCTCTGAACACCATATGAACTTCTTTGTGCTCACAGGCTTAGTTAAAGAATCAACAAAATTCATCAAATTCTCTACCTTAACCAGCTTCACACTACCATCTTCGACCATGTCTCTAAAAACATGATATTTTACATCAATGTGCTTGGTCTTGGCATGAAACGTTGGGTTCCTGGCTAGACATATCGCACTTTGACTGTCAAAAAAAATTGTCACCGCACCTTGTTTTATTCCAATATTTGAACATAGTCTCTTAAGTCAAATGAGTTCTTTACAAACATGAATAGCTTCCACATACTCTGCTTCATTACTGGACAAAGGAACCACATCCTATCACTTACTCACCCAACTAATTGCACCACCAAATAAAGTAAACACATAAGAATTAGTGGATCTTCTACTATCAACATCACTTGCCTAGTCTGAATCCACATAAGCAAGAATATCAAGGGAAATCTCATCTTCAGTCATATTACTATGATAACATAAGGAATAGTTTGAGGTACCATGTAAATATCTAAAGACTCTTTTAACTACATCCCAATGAACTCTACCAGGATTAAACATATATCTGGAAAGAAATCTCGTTGCTTGGGAAATGTCTACTCTAATACAAACCATAACATACATCAAACTTCCAATTTTACTCTAGTAAGGAACTCTGCTCATGTCTTCCATCTCTGATGGAGATGTTGGACAATCTGAAATAGATAACTTTGTTCCAATTGAAATAGGAACACACAATGGTCTACAATCCTACATATCAAACCTCTGCAAAATTGAATTGGCATACTTACTTTGGCCAAGCCATAGCTTTTTGTTCAATCTATCTCTTCTAATTTCCATCCCAAGAATCTTTTTAGCTTCACCAAGATCTTTCATTTCAAACTTAGCAGCAAGATGATATTTCAGTTCTGAAATCATACCTTTCCCTTTACCAATGAATAACATATCATCAATATATAATGCAATAAATAAGAAACAATCGCCATCAGTTTTATAATAAACACAATGATCTAATTTAGAATGATCGAATCTCAAACTCAACACATATGTATCAAATTTTTGGTACCACATCCTAGGACTCTTTTTTAAGCCATACAAATATTTCTTCAATTTTGCAAACCAACTTACTTTTACCTTTCACCATGTAGTGATCTGGTTGTCATATAAATATCCTCCTCCAAATCACCATGAAGGAAATCAATTTTCACATCCATTTTCTCAACCTCTAAATCATAAGTAGTAGCAATAGAAAGCAAAAATCTAATGGATGTCATTTTTACAATGGGAGAAAACATCTACCGTAATCAACACCCTCAGCTTGAGAGTAACCCTTCACAACGAACATTGCTTTGTACTTCTCAATACCTCCATATGAACCAATCTTTTTCTTGAACACCTATTTACAAAAAACAAGTTTTCTTCCTTCAGGAAATGGTACAAGATCCTATGTTTCATTATTTTTCAAAGATTACATTTCTTCATCCATGGAAATCTTCTAGGATTCTAAATCATTCATACCTAGTGCCTCTTCTATAGATCTGGGTTCATCCATGTTAGTATTCAAAGCAAAAATGCATCTCCAATCATCAAGTGAATACCTTTTAGGTGGTTTTCTATGCATTGTAGACCTACGAACAAGCTGAGTTGGAGTTTTTTCCTCCTCTTCTGAAGATTCAGAGCTAAATGAGCTCTCCTCAACTTCTTGTCTATCCTTGGGCCTCGATTCAACTTTCTCAAGCGTACAAGGAAATTGAATCGCATCTTCTTATTTACTTTGTTTTGGCTACAATGTAATAGAAGAAGGCTTAGTTTCTCTAAAAATAACACTTCTACTATGTATTTCCTTCTATGTAACAAGATCCCAAAGCTTGTATCCTTTCACACCATAACCATATTTGATGAAGATACATTTCATAGCCTTTTTCTGTAACTTTGTTAGCTTCTCCTTTGACAAATGTGCATATGCCTCGCAACCAAAAACTCTAAGATGTATTAATGAAGGCTTGTGGCTCGACCATTCCTCTATAGGTGTCTTATCAACAAGAGCTGATGTAGGAGACCTATTAATCAGGTAACAAGAAGTGGCAACAGCTTCAGTCCAAAACCTTTGTTCTAGACCAGCACCACTCAACATACTCTTAGCCTTCTCCATTAGTGTCCTATTCATTCTTTCTACAACTCCATTCTATTGTGGAGAATACAGAGTTATCTTTTTTCTGTGAATACCACAATCTTTACAAAATCTATCAAAATCATTAGAATGAAATTCACCATCATTATTAGTCCTCAAACATTTTATTTTCTACTGTAATCATCAATAAATGAAACATAATATGTGGATTTACCAATTGAAATAACATCTCCAAAACCAAACACATCAGAATGAATAAGATCCAATACACCACAAGATTTATGAGAACTCAAGTAAAACTGAATGTGGTTTTATTTTCCATAAATACGATGCTCACATAAATTAAATTCAAGATTACAATCAAACAAACCTTCAACAATGTTTTTATTTTTCAAGGTCCTTACACCCTTTTCTCTAATGTGACCAAGTCTATAGTGCCATAACATAGTTTTCTCTACAAGTAACTTTGTCTCAGAAGAAAGAGTACCCTTGGGTACCCAAAATCCATGACCATCTACTGAAGGTGAAACCCTCACTTCTTCTATAGATTTTATTTTCATAAAATTACTATTACACTCAACAGTTCATGTATTAAGCTTATAATATGTCTCATATCTGACAACTCTAGCAATCACCATAACACCTCTAACCATCTTGCATCCTGCATAAAAAAATACTACCTGCACACCTGCATCTATTAGTTTTCTCACATATAAAAAATTTCGTGCTAAGCCAGGGATATGCAACACACCATTAATATTTCTTATTCTACCATCAAGAAATTGGATTTTAACTTTACCATGACCAACAATGTCTAAATGAGAATCATCACCCAAGTACACCTTACCTCAATCAAATTCTTCATATTCAGAAAATCAATCTCTATCTAAGGTCATATGGAAAGATGCACCTGAGTCAATTAACCATGCGTCATTACCTACATGAGTTTCCAAATCTGGAACGAATGCTTCACCATCTTCCTTCTCAGACTCATAATCAGAATCAAATTTCTTCTTTTTCTTCTTCTTTTCTTCTTTGTAGTCCTTATGAACATGTCTAGGATTACCACAATTCCAACAAATAACTTTGGACTTTACAGAAGACTTAGATCTCCCCTTAGACTTGGATTTTTCATGCTTCTCATTCTTCTTTCCTTTTTCCTTATGTATTCCATGAACATTCAAGGCCTCCTTGGCACTGATGCATACCTTCCTCCTCATCTCTTCAGAAAGCAAAGAACCCACCACATCTTCAGTCTTCAATATAATAGAAGTAGTCCCAATAGCCATAACAAGAGAATCCCATGAATCAAGCAAACAATAAAGAAAGATCTGACATTTCTCTTCCTCATCCATTTTTCTTCCTCATCCATTTTGACACCAATTGATTCCAACTGAGTCACCGTCATATTGAATACTTCTAGGTGGTCTGTAATTTGTCCACCCTCTTCCATTCTCAAGGAATACAATTTCTTCCTCAAGAAAATATTGTTCACTAAGGATTTGGCCTGATACATCTCACCAAGCTTCTTCCATAGTTTTTGTGCAGAGGTCTCTTCATGGACATTAATTATAATAGATTCTTCCAAGCACAATCTAATCGGACCTTTGGCTGTATGGTCCATAGCATCATATTCAGTAGCTTGAGTAGGATCTGTAGGCCTTTAAAAATTCTCATATACATCATCCCATAGATCTTGATCTATCAACAAATCCTCCATATTTAGCTTCCACATCTCAAAATTATTTCCAAAAAATTTCTCCACCTCTATTCTCCCTAATGAACTTGCCATCTAAAAATTCCTGCAACAAGATCACAAAGTGTCTTTTGCACAAGCTCCAAATCAAATCTAGATTAGTTCAAAAATCCCAACAACCCACAATTGAAACCAAGGGTGATCAGACTCTAATACCACTTGTAAGGAAGTTGAGGTAGTGGAACAACTTCCTACACAAATCTTGAGAGGAGAAAAATGAAAAACTTTACAAATCTTTAACAATTACAAGAAATTAAATAGAAATAAACATAATATCATGCATACCACAACACAATAATTAATGTGGGAAAAACCCTTTCAAGAGAAAAACCCCACACTCCAAAAGTTGCCCAATATGTTATTCAGAAATCAAAAGATTACAATAAACTTGCAAAGCAAGCTTCTCATACGAGTATCACCACTAGAGATCAAGATTCAACACAACCGCTATCAGAATCTCAAAAAATACACCACGGTCTACATACATCCCACCCGCTTATAACAAGCTTTTTGGAACCTTCTAGAATTAGGGTTTTACAAGGTTGTTTTTCATTTGATGTGTTAATGGAAAAGCTTTGATGAGTCAGTAGGAAAAAACCTTGATGTGTCAGTCACCATCTATCAACAATAAACCATATATAATTGCAAGGTTGAGACACATTTTCCCAACAGTTTTCCTCTTCGAAAATTGTAATTAATTAGGCTTAGATTTTAATTAAAGGGTACAATTAAGGAAAATTAATCTCAATTAATTAATAAAGCCCTAGATAAGTGTAAGTGTAAAGAGGTACACTCTACAACACTAAAAATAAGGCACAATTAAGTCAATTTTAATTAATAGGGCCCTAAACTTAATGTGAATATGTAAAATACATATTACAACACTAAATTAAGGCATAATTAAGTTCATTTTAATATTTAATTCCAAAATTAAGTGTAGAAAAGGGATACTTTTTCCTACACTACATGAATTAATTACACATTAAATATTTGTAAATATAATGGCATAAAACTATTGAAAATTTTGTTTTGGTGGATCATATCATTCCTATTTTTTCTCACAACACCTACACTGATATCCTAGTGGATTTGCTTTTGTCGAAACCTCTCCAAATAGAGGTTTTTTTGTAGGTTATTAATTACACTTAGTTAAATTTTAGATTATGAAATCATAGGTTTTTGTTGTAGGTGATGCTTTTCTACAATAAATTTGACACTATATTTCCCGTGTTCAAAGGTGTTATGATCTTCCTCATCGTGGAATAATTCTCTACATGTGAACACATTATTTTGGATGCGGTCGAGGATGTTTCTACTTCAAAGCCTTTAGATACTTTTGATATTGATGGGGAGGTGGTCCCTTATCTACCTGTATCACTTGTTTCTCCTTTGAACCCCACCCCTTTTTTGTGGGTGTTATTGGCACACCTCCTTCATTTTGTATGTGGCTACTCCATAGTTATCTTCCCTAGCTTCACATTCCTTTCTTCAAGTGTCACCCCTGATTTGGGTCTTGGAGAGTGTTTCCTCTCATTTCTCTTCTTTTTTGATGGATTTGGATAATGAAGTTTCTTGGATAGCTATCCAATGAAGGAAGAAATGTCTTTTGAGACATGTTTCTTAGTCGCATGTCTAAGTCAAGGAATTGAGAATTGTTAGGTTTATTTATGATATTGTATAGTTTTGTTCTTTGTTTTTTCTATTTTTCCTAATATCTTTGTTGTAGTTATCCTATTGTATATAAAATGTATGTTTTTTTTTTTTTTTATGTTTTATAAAAGAGTTGGGCCCTTTCAAAAACCCCTTTTATCTAATAAATAATAATGTGTTGTACAAACATGTGTTAAGTCAACTCATAATAACTAGTAGAAAGGAGTAAGAAATAATTTTAACCATTTAAATTTTGGGGCCATTCCACATGCCTTGGGATTGACCTAGGTCAATCTTGAGTATTATGGAAATGATCCAAAGGGATAAAGTGGTGTTTTTGGTTGTAAGTAATGAATGTATGGGTATAGGTGTAAATAAGAGTATAATAATGATGAGTAAGTGATGAAGGTATGAAAATTGGTGCAAGCATGGTTGAAATGTATATGGATAGGAACCAAGACATGATGCACCTTCAACACAAGACTCTACCACTTACTGATATATAATATTATGTTAAGACATTCCACCAAGTTGGACACAAAAACTAAATGGGAAATGATATAGGTATACTAATTTCAAATTGATATATTTCACTATTTTTATGTGTGTATAGATCTATCATGTACATGCATTCCAAGCTATATGAAAAAAATTAACAAAATTGAAAAGTAAATTTACATACACTCATAAAGGATACCACCTTTGAAAAGGATATAATAAATTTTAAAGTGTATTATTTGAAAGTAAGTTAAGGTTTGTAAATTCTTCCTATGTTAATCTATATTGAGAAAAAATGTGCAAAAGATTAGATCTAACAATTTATAATAAAAAATGTACATATTCTATTATTGGTGTAAATAAGGTATAAAATTGTTTGTTTTTGGTGAATGTGTGTTTTCCTTGGTCAAACCCTATTTTAGTAATTAAACCTTGAAATTAAATGAAACATGAATGGAAAGAATTATGAATAAACAATGCTATGTTGTAACTCGCCAAACCCTTGAAAGGAGATCCTTAGAGGGATGAAATCTAACACATCTCTCCAAGGTCTTGATCTTGCATGAATGGCTTGATTGGATACTTTATTTGATAACTTGAACCTTGACTTGAAATTTTGAAACCTACATCACAATGTTAGCTCCAAAAACATGCATGAACACACATAATCTTTGACATCATGATAGGATGTTGAAATGTTGATGTAGATGACTGATAAATCTGCTCTTCAATGCTCTTGATAAAAAAAATTTCTCATATGAAGGTTTCCCTCTTGCTAGATGTTTTGAATTGATAAAAATACTACGTATTTATAGGTTATTTTCTAATTTCATGATAATTAAAATTCAAAATCCAAAAATTGCAAATTGAATTTGAATCATAAAAATGTTGCCAAAAACATATTAAAAATTAGGTTGCTAAACGTAAGGGGGGCCCATTCTCCCTTGGGTGAATGGATCCTAGGCTCCAAACCCAGGACACACCAATTTCAAGGAAATTTAATTAATGCTTATAATTATTTAATACAAGTTTCCCTTTCATAAAATAAGATTAATTAGGCTTTTAAATGCATAATTGGGTCAATTAGAAGCTTGATTAAGTCCAATTTATTAAGAGACAAACATAGTGTGAAAATGTAAAGGTGTACATTTTCTAACACTACATTTAGCCCCCACTTTAGTGAGAGGATGAACTTGCACTTAGATTCACACTAAAGTAAACAAATATGCGTTAAGAGGGGTCCAATGTACAAATGCCAATGGGCTAGGATGATAAAGATCAAGGAGGTGTACAAGCTCCAAGATCCAAGATCCCCTAGAAAACCAACATAAGCACAAAGGGACACACATGAATGTATGATATGAAGCATCAAGACAAGATACACAAACATAAAATATCAAAATTAATGCAAAGAGGAAAGAAAGATGAACTAGCAAGTTGCATTATGCCACATTTATCAAACACACTCATAAGGATGTAAAATCACTTATGAAACACATGGCTCCATAGGAAATAAAGTTATGTTATGCTCGGTGGCCATGAAAATATGCTCACAAGGGCAAGTGCAGTTCGATATACACTGGGTGAGCCCCCAAGATAAGTGTCGATGGGAAAGTCATGCTAGGTCTACAAGATCCCATAAACCAATGATACCAAAAGTTATAATCCCTTATAACTTTCATATGGCACGACAACATGATCAATATGCTATGATAATGCTACACTAAATTCAACTTCCATGAACAAAGTGAAGCAAGAAACTCACCTCAGTGGGTGTAAAAGAAAACTCACCTCAAGGGGTGGAAATAAATAATGCCAATATAATGATCACACTTCCTAGGAGATTTATGATATAATCACTAATAAGGGACATGGAAATAATGAACGGGGGACAATATGCCCCCCACTTAAAATTTCAACATACTTGCTATGTTGGTATTTTAAGTAGAAAGAGAGAAAGAGAGGATCCTTGGAAAGAATGCAAAAAACGCACACCTCCCAAAACTAGTTATACTTTCCCCCAATCATAGAGACAAAGATAGCCATTAAGAAATATCATTTTGTTTCTAAGATAAATATTGTTGCACCTAATATTGTACCACCATGAATGAAAATGAGTAAGAAACATAAAGCTACTAATTCCACATAGTGATGAGCAAGATGATGGGATGAAAATAATTATCAATTAGAGGAGATAGGTGTATCAACACAAGTAAGAGAACCACAATCCTTAATATGTTGAATTTTACTACTCAAATCCTTGCATTCATTATTTGAATGACCATGCACTCGATGATATGCACAAAATGAGCTTTTTGGTAGAATTTCTTTTGTGTTCTTGGAGGAAGAGTAATCAAGCGGGATTTGAGAAGCCTTGACAAGATAGCCTCTTGATCAATAGTAGGAGACATTTCTTTCTCCACACAAGATGTCATACACATAGTATATGATAAGGCATTAGATGAGGAAGGTTGGAAACCTAGACCCTACTTGGAAAATTATGGTATAGACTTCGTTTGATTTCTATCATTTTGTTCCATGTTTTCATTATATCCATGTTTAGAAAGGTTTTTGTATCCAATACCATAACATGCTTCCAAATCAGATGAAGATATTTTATGCTTTTGACAAGGATTAGCTTCTTCACGAGCACACAAATCCTTTTTAAGTTTTTTAAAGTTATGTATCTTCCTCTCATGAGGGATGGGAGTTGAAGATCCCCCATCACCATCATGGGGTGATGTTGTTGATGTAGAACCAAGTTGAGAAAATGAAACACAAGAGTTTTTAGGTGTAGATTGTGAGATTTTGTACTCTTCCATAAAAGAGTGTGTAAAATATAATGCACCCCAATCATCCCTAAAACATTTGTTTGAAAATGAATCATTTGTATTTGACTCTTTGAACTTTTCTTTGAAACAAGGTGTAAAATCTAACAACCCCCAATCATCATCTAAGAATTTTGTTGTAGGTGAAAGACAATGAGGATTACCATCAACTTGTATAGGTTCTACCTTGGAAGTTGGAACCAAAGTATTAAGAGATTTGTAAGTGTCATGATCATGTTGAACTTATGAATTATAGCTTTATTCATCTACTTCAACTATGTATATCTTGTTATTATATTCAAACTTCATCTCACGGTGAAGAGTATATGGGACTCCTTTCATGGAATGAATCTATGGTCTCCCTAGGAGAATTTTGTATGGAAGAGGTCTTGACATGATATGGACAAGAGTGGGAAAAACTATAGGTCCAACCTCAATGGGTAATGTGATCATTCCTAATGTTTTCTTATTCACATTGTCAAAGCCACAAATATTAACATCATGGGGCTGAATAATATTTTTTTCCATGCCATTTTCATCTAGGAGATCAATGCTACAAACATTAAGACCCACTCCATTTTTTATGAGAGTACGCCTAGCTACCATTTCATTAATGATCACCTTCATCATTAAGGCTTCATGTTTATTTTGGATCTCAAGCAAGGGTAATTCATTTTGAGGGAATGTGATATCCAACTTTTTCACTTGCATACAATAGAATGAGGTTACTATTGTTGGTTCTTTTTTCCAACTAAGCCTTGTAATCCTCTAAAGGGTAGCCAACCCTTATGCTCAAGAATTGTCAAAGTTAGTGGCCAACTAACCAGTAAGGATTCTCAAGCCCTCACTCCTACTCTTCGGGCTCTGTGAAACCCAAGAGGGTACTCCTTATTACACTTAAGAGATACTTAGTCCTTAAAAGTAATTTTATACATAGATAAAAATTTCTATTGAATACAACTAAGCATCCTTCACCAAATATTTGGCTAATCTTTGAACAAATTACTACCTAGTGCTAGGAATTGAAAGAAATTTCAAAGTTACACACCATAATTGAAATTATTTTGAATGATTTTTTGCTCTCATTCCAAATCTCTAGTCAGGTGCATTGCTAGCTAGTTTATCCAAAGTATGCTAATGTATAGGCCAGTGCTTTATCTATTGCGAAACAATTATGTAATAACCAGTAATACATAAGTCATTTATTCAGAGATTATTATACTATTGTCACACCACATTGTAGTGTTCAACACATAACTTCTTACCAAATATTATGCTCCTCCCTACAGATTTGTGACCTTATCTTTGCATTTAATCAACTCATTGAATTGAAGCCAGAAAAAATTCACACAATCAATCAAAACAATTGAAGATGAACTATAAGATTATTAACCCTTTCATTCATAACTTGTAGGAGAAATTACATAAGATTTTATATGTATAAGAACTTAATATTTTCCTTCATTTTTGCTGCTTGCATAAAACTGTTTAAATATTACTACATACTTTACTTATACCCTAAACATCCTACTATTCTATATATCATCATTTATACTATATACTTCTTCCTGAACCTAGCCCCTCACCTAAACCATTATAAGACTCAAAAATTGAACCTCCGTAATCAGCCTTGAAATCCCTTTAATAGAACAAGGGAGCAACAAGCACCGGGCTGAATTATAGTTACATTTAACTTCATTTCATTTTTCATTTCACCAGACTTCAAAATATTCCTGAGGCAGTTGTATGTAATCATTTGTATAATAAGGGAGATAAAAATATCAAAAACCGTTTGCTGGAGAAGACCCATCAGCCTTCCAAAAGGAACTGTTGTCACAACATCAAAATTCACACATTCACATTGACTCGAAAAAGGTCACCATCAACACAAAAGAAGAAAATAACAAGAACCCATATCACAACACACTAGCCCAAAGGAAAATAGTCAGCAAAAAGGACAAAAACTAAGCATTAGCTCGTAAAGTGAGCGGGGTGCTATTCTGCCTTGTCAGTGGTAGAATAATAACTCTCGCTCGTAGTCCTTATTGAAAGTGGAGTAGCCATCACCACCTCATCCTCGAAATTAGCCAAATCACTCATGGACATGAGATATTGGTGGTAGCCAGAGTTAGTTTCATCTCCACTATCAGAGGGATCATCTAAGAATTCAATGGGAGACTGATGACATCCCATGAAAGCTCAATGATACTTGTTCTTTCTTGCAGCTTCCCTCTCAGGCCTATCAACCTTCTTTTCCTTGCCCTTGACCAACTCCTCTAAGATAATTCGGCTCCTCAGATGATAAGTATGCTTAAGAACACCACGTGCAGACTTCTTATCAGCTCGTTCCTTCTTCTTTGGTGTTACAATAACCTCAGGCACATCTTTCTCATCCTTGGGAACATCACTCTAAGACTCAAGGAGATTGATTCCTCTAGACCTACGAGTTGGGATGACAGACACACTCACCTTACCCATTCTTGACAAAGACACCAACCTTGACATAAAAAGATAGTACAAGCTCTACAATTATCGAGAACACCTCACACACTCAATCCAAACTCTTAATTCTCATAGACAAAAAATGGTGAAAATAACAAGGAATAAATCCTCATTAAATAGATCAACTAGAGCACGTATATATTAATGTTCCAAGGGATTTCGCACATGCGAGCTGACAACTCTTCTCTTGATTCCAAATCTCATCCATTGATCACCCAGATGTCGTGAAGCTTGTTTATCAACCTTGATGATTGCAGGAGAGCAATCATTCATGCATATTAGGATAAAATTGAGTAATAATGTATGTGACCTTGGCCTTTAATTTTCACTCGTGTGAAGCAAAAATGGCTATTGTATTCATATTTCTAGTTTTTGAATGTCATCCGTTGATCTCCTTCTAAGAGGGCATGTCGAACGACCTAGATTGGGTCAAAAAGTTTTGAATTTCATCGGTGATTTTTGAGAACCTTTCCATTAAGACATCAACTCATTTGCATGTGGGCTCCATCATCATCATCTGAGCCCAAGGAAATATACACGTGTCACAAGCCCAGTGACCTCGCAAATTTTATTAAAGCAGTATTTTTTTCTCATAGGGTACGTGGGGAATGACTAAGTTTTAATCTCACCATCACATATTGGTCGTTGATCTAAAGCTTCATCTTGTCGGGCATGATAGTGGATACCGGGTCCAACATGCAAAGGGACACGCGTCCAGCACCTGCTGACCCCATAGCTTTCTTGTGATGTCACCAACATTCCTCTTGGGGTGCACAAGGAACATCTAAGAGTTAACCCATGTGATCGGGCGATCATGAAGATATGTACGTGCATAAACGTTAGTTCTATTTCTTTCTGCTCTATCTGCCTGCTTTTGGGTTTCCTTCAACTATTGAGCAATCTTTGTGTGCTCCCTTTCAATCTCCCTTTGTTGTCACTGCTAGAGCTTCTCCTCTACAATTTTTTGTTTTTTGCAGCACGCTCCAATCTCTTTGCCTCCCTTTGTGCTAGGTTTGCTTCTCTTTCTACCTTATTTTCTTTCATTTTCTCCCTTTTCCTTTGTTAAAACTCTTGGTTTCTTTCTTTCTGTGCCTCTTGTTCATTCAGAAAATTGAAAAAATCATCTAATGTCAAAATTTGAGATTACCTACTTAGGCGTAGCACCCCATTGCAACCTATATTCGATGATTGGTACACCCTTTGTGTTGGGAGTTGCAAAAAAACGCTTCTCCTGCCTGCTAGTTTTTGGTCATCGACTTGTGTGCATGGCACATAGTCAGCTTCTTCGTCACTTGATTCATTACCTTCCACTCCATCCACTTCATCATTTGCATCCCAATTTATCCCAGTCGTGAACTAATGGATGACCTCTTCAGGTTCAACATGTGGTGGTGATGGCATGGAAATTCCTTTGTCCCCTTGACTGAAATTCAAATGCACCCCTAGGTTTAAAGCTGCATCTTGAAATTCAGATGGTAGATTGAGACTCTATTCATTTTTTTCTGCCTGATTACATGTTGTTTGAACTGCAGGTTCTTCTTCAATTTTTTCTGCCTCAATATTTTTTGTGCAATATCCTTCTTCTTCGTTTGTTGGAATTGGGGGATTTCTTGTAGTAAAGGCTTCCACAAGCTATCCAATATGTTCCTCATTCCAACCTACTATCCTCAAACAAGTCTTAGCTACCATGAACTGTGCCTCATCCTCAATTGCCTCACCCTTTGTTTTTGCTCCCATAGTGGTTCATTCATCTTCAACCATGAAAGCTTCGCTTGGCCCCATATCCAAGTCAAGTGCATGTCAACCTAATGGCTAAATTCTCATTCTTCTAAAACCACTTGCAATATTATTTAGAGTCAAAGATTGTGCAAAATATTTGTTGGAAAGTGTTGCCAACTCTTCCCTTCCAATGTCAAGTTGAGGATGTGTAGATAAACATATAATCCTATTCTATTTGAAGTAGTTTTTAAATGGTGAGCATACACTAACATCAAGGGGGTATAATTTTTGGGTACAATATGATGGAAGTGGGAGAAACTCTATTCCCATACTCTTTTCTTCTTCGATTGTTTTGAATGCCACATGGCTACCATGACCATCAAAGATGAGAAGTTTTCTATTTGTTGGTGACACCGCTCCTAGGACATTTCTTTCAAAGTGTTTTAACCATTCCACAAATAATTCTTTGGTCATCCAAGCATTCTCTTGGATTTTCATGCATTCCCTTGGCTCACAATTAATAATATAGTTCTTAATGTGTCTTTTGGACTTGAACAAATAGTAATCAGGTATAGCTTGACCTACTGCAATAACACAAGCTAGAACAGTGATCCATTCTCTACTTTTAGAGATTAATTGTGGAACACATTTGGTCCCCATCTTTGCTATAACTCTCATTGCACAATTTCTTCCAGCCTGCACACTTATTTCATTATAGTTCCATATTTTGTTGGGCCCATAATTGTGTTTTTTATACAACTCCTCCAAGTTGTCATAGAACAAAGAAACTATTTCGAGGCGTAGCATTATAGCTCGGTCTGTGTCCAATCCTTTTGGTGCTTGAATTGTTAGATCGGGATGCCTTTTCCGAAATCCAACCTACCATGACCTCCCTAGTATCCCATTTGTGAATGGGTTAGGCCTCGCTCCAACCATTTGGGCCACAATTGAATTAAGCTAGGATACTTAAAGGCCATGGCCAATATTAGCCA
Source organism: Sequoiadendron giganteum (assembly GCA_007115665.2). Taxonomy (NCBI): domain Eukaryota; kingdom Viridiplantae; phylum Streptophyta; class Pinopsida; order Cupressales; family Cupressaceae; genus Sequoiadendron; species Sequoiadendron giganteum. Next base: position 607,298,815 of record CM021108.1, on the reverse strand, counting down.
TGTCTTTACACCACTACACTATTTCAACTTCTTCTTCATTAGATAGGATTGTTCGTGGCCCCTTCCTTTTTGTGGATGTCACACCATTGAGCCACACCCTCAAACTACTAGGTGAGATTCCCCATTTGATCATTGAACCTCTAACTGACATTCGATTGTCCTCAACATCTGCAATTATTTTTTCCATGTGATACATAGTCCATTTTTTTGTGGACAGATCTGAGGATGTCACATGGTTAGCAGCTAGCTCTTGAACATACACAAGCAGTTCCATTTCTACCTCAGTGTTATGAATAATAGGTTCAAAACCATCATTTTCATTTGTCTGGTCTGCATTTCCAGAAATAACATCGTCATTGATGTTGATAGTTGGCTCTTCATCAACAACATCTAGAACATTGAACCTCACTCCATGAGGTACTCTAATTAAGCACCTCCCACTCAATCTTTTCCTCTTCTACCCTGGTGCCATGATTATAATTGATCATGTACATTGTAATCCATAAAATGTCAGATAAACAATATTGAAAGTGGTAAAAAGTAGTAAGCATTATTGAAACAACCAACAAACCTAAGAGTACCATTGTTTGCATTCTGAAAGGAGAATGATTTTTTTCATTACCTCACACCATGGAGAGTAGACAACAACAAACCATTGAGGGTTTACATATATATACACATATAGATGTATGCATATGTATTTATATATATGTATATACATGTATCTGTGTATACATATAATTAAACAGTTACATGTATACATATTTATGTACATATACATATATATATATACATACATGTATGTATCTATACATATTAATATATATGTCCACAAATTTATAAATGTATACATTTATCTATGTAATTATATGTATACACACATATACATATATATATATATATATATATATCTGTATGTATATGTATGTATACATATATCTATACACATACATATATATGTATATAAATATATATATACACATATTTATATGTATTAATATGTATACATATATATGTAAAGATATATATGTATGTGTGAACATATAAGACTACAATGAAAACATAAGTTGTGAATTAAAGAATATATGATACAAAGTATTGATATTTCAACACAGGTAAAACATTTAACAATAATTAATAACACATTTTACAATAAATGAAAGAATTTGTGTTGTATTCAACAAGGATAAGATATAAATTTCAATAGAGGCAAATCGCTTATAGACTTGGTTTTTTAGAAATATGCACAAAAAAGTAACCAAGGGTTTCATGATAATAATTCCTTACTCACCGGAATACAAAAGTGCAATTTTAGATAGATGCTAAATAAACTAGGCAAAAGTTTCATGAGATTAATTCCTTAAGTACATGTATTTAGAAAAAACCAAGGAAGGGTTTTCACATATATGGTGTATAATAAATAGAGAGCATGAAATATTCATTTAACTCCAAAAAACTCATGGGAAAAAACCACCACCATGACCCGACAAAATAAAACAACACATGGCAAAAATCCATTGAAGAGGAATGATTTATTTCATAAATTTTACTCAAAAACATGACCCTCCTTTCCCTTTTAACTATCTTACCTCATTTTCCTTAGTCATTTTACTTAAATTCATGTTTGGGTGGTGTTCTTTGTATTTTCTTGAACTCGGGTGGGGTTTTCATTAGTTCTTCTAACTTCTAATTTTATCACTTGCATTGTTACAACTTTCGCTAGGCAGTGTTTTATGACTTTATTCAAACTTACCATCTCCTTGAAAGCAAGTGTGTGTACATGGGTAACCCATATAATGAGTTGTCATGTGTTGCAATTAGTAACTTCCCTTGCAAGTTATACCTTTGGGTAGAATTATTTAAATTTTTTGAAACCTAAGCGATGTTTTGCTAGGTTATACGAACTACCCATTTTTTTGCTTGGAAAATTTTCAACGATTAATGAAATAATAGTAAGCTTAATTCACACAACTATTGCATTATGTAGAAAAGAAACCAACATTTCTAAAAATGATATGAACAAAAAGAAACAAATCCATGCATAAGAGAATACAAAGATACCAAAATGACATTTCATTTATATATAAGATCGTGTGTACATGGTATCAACACTACAAAATTGTTTGACTCAATTAAAAAAGTACATATAAGTGACAAAAGACAAAAAGGGTTAGTTTCATTCAAGCACACAAGGCAAACATCAAGACTCGAATGCCCTTGCTCACAATCTGGAGGCGTTCAATTTGAGCAAGTGACAATAGGTTCTCATGCAACTGCAAGAACTACACAAAGAGTCCCATATCATTCCTTATGATTCCTGAGCGAAGAAGAGCAAAAACTTCCTCCAATGTCTCATCCTGAAGTAGGGAAAACTTTAGTGGTGAATCTTTGCCAATTGGTGAATTCTAGGAATCGGGCAAGTCAAAATTGGCGAATTTACCGTACCCAACAGGGTGTCCAAATCGCTCAGATTGTATGAACTATCGATCCAATGCATGTCCATTCGCCAATGGTTTTTTTTATGAGGCATGTTTAGGCAATAAATTCACCATAACAAACTACGCGTTTCCAATGGACCGATTAATATTTTTGCCTAGAATCCTGGGAGCATGTCATAAAACACCAACATATTTGCCAATACTATTAAAATAGCATTATATGAGGACTCATTTTGCCAATTAAAATTTACAAATAGTTTCTTGTGAAGACTCATTTTTCCAATTAAAATTTATAAATAGTTGCTTATGAGGACCTATTTCACCAATAATATTTAAAAATAATTACATTTGAGGACACATTTCACCTTGAAAATTGCAAAGTATTGTTGTATAAGCACACGGGATTTGCCAATTTTTTAACATACCATTTAAAAATCTCGTGGAACTCACCAAATATGGATTGATATAAATACAATTGAAACTATTATTTATTATTACACATTTTATTTGGTTTTGATGTTCCACTTCTCGATTTAGAAGTCAGCGAAAGACGAAAAACGTAGACTTAAAGGTGGTGATCATTTATTCATACTGATATTAGTTATCAGTTCTAATAATAAGATTTCTTTATCTATTTTCCATTCTTGCTTTAGTCTTAAACATGATTTTGAGTAGGGAATGGGATCTATATTCTCTGTTAGTTTGTCCTTCTTAAACAAGAATACATTTTTTTCCAGCTTTTATTCGAAGTGAGAGATCAATATGTCAAGCAGTAAGGATAAGACTCCTCAGAGTAATGAAGAGACTAGGAGGCCATCAAAATGCCCAAAACGTGGAGGTACCATTCAATCTTACTTTGGAATTGGCAAAGCTTTTGAGCCATTAGATCAAGGTGGAGCTACATCATCAACTCTTGCACCAAAAATTATTGAAGAAGGCATTCACAATACCTCACCACCACAGGAAGGTCAAGGTGAGATTGTCATTGAGTTAAATCAAAATGTATCAAATGAGGATGGCAATACCGCAGAAGATGTTCGAAGGGATACCCTAGTTAGCCAGAATGACATAATTGAATTGGATCAGGATGATGTTGGTAGCAAGAAAAGAAAAGGAAAATCAAAATTGGGGCACGAGTGGGAAATGACAAGGAATTTTCAACTTGGTTGGTTGTCGAAGTACCCATTCATTGTATCGGTGGGGATAGAAAATGAAAATGATATTGAAAGGGAAACAAAGGTCAAATGTACAATTTGTAGTTGGAAATGTGGAAGAGACAAGATGTTGCAACTAAAGCTTGACACTATAGAAAAGCATATCAGTAAAGTTTATGAAAACCAAATCATAGACGGAAAGGAACAATCAGTCATACGATGGAAATCAAAGGAAGAATGTCTTCATGTTAAGTATGTCATGGATTATGAAGATCATAACCATAGAATTTCGAAGCTTGAAAAATGTCAAGGTACACTTGAGATTCATTTTGGAAAAGCCATGGTGGCAGAAAATCTGTCAAAAATTGTTCAGATGAGTGTTGTTTTTCATATTTTGTCTAGGGGGAATCCTATGATAGACTACCCAAAATATTTTGATTTATTATCTTATTTGAGTGTTCCCCACTTTCCCTTCTCACATTGGTTAGTAAACGCTGGATGGGAATGGGAAAACTATCTTGCTACAGTGGAAAAGGAAGATTTAAAGGAGAAAGTAAAAGAGTCAAATTTCATTGCATTATCTTTAGATGAAGTTATTGTGGTAGACAATACTTCTTGGGTTTGTATGCATTTGTATACTGTAGAACAAAATCTTCTCCAAGCTCATCTTCTTTGTGTTCTTAAAATGAAGGATAGTTCAACATCGCAAAATCTATTTGAACTAGTCAAGAAATCTTTAAATGAAATTATAGGTATGGATGAGTTGACAATTGCCAAAAAGTTGGTGTATGTAGGAGCTAATGGAGCTACAGTGATGCAAGGTCAAAGGAGCAGTGTTTTCACAAAGTTACAAACTACTTGTGTACCATACATGATTGGTATTCACTGCATGGCCCACAGAATGAATTTAGCATTCAAAATTGTAAGCAAGTTTCCTACAGTATCAAAAGTTGAAAATCTAGTTCGTGAGATCCATGCATACTTCTACAGAAGTCCAAAATGTTTCCTTGAATTTCAAAATTTTGCTAAGGGAATAACACCTAGAAACAATATTCTCAAGGGTGTCAATACCAGATGGATCTCCCTACATGGACCAGTGCAACGAGTTATTTTAGAATATCAATCCTTGATTGGAGTGATGTACGAGCATTGCAGCATAGTAGACAAAGCTCCTGACCTCTTACATAGGTTAAGCGATATAGAGACACTCTTGACTTTAGCTATTCTTCTCCCCATGTTGGATGAGATGAACAATCTTGTGAAGAAAACCCAAGATAGAACTATGTATATTTATGAATATTTCAATCTATGTAAACTTACATGCTTGGTCCTCGATCATCTATATCTAGATCTAACACAAGAAGGTGCAAATTATTTGATGTGGCAAAAAATTACTGATTTGAATAATCTTGATAATTATTTATAGTTTAATTCAAACGGGAACTTATGTATCTATGTACGTGGATATGAGATACCAATGTACCATTGTAAGACAACCAGACGCTCTAGTAGAGAAGTAGTTGTTAACGAGGAATATTTTAACGGCATTGTTAAATCTGTTAGTGATAATTTGAAGGAAATTACAAAATTTCTTTCCTTAGAGATTCATGAAAGATTCCCTCGACATGAAATACTTGAAGCCATGGGTATTGTGTATCCTCAATTTTGGGTAAACCAAGATAACCCAAAATATTTTCATGATCAAGTAAAAATCTTGATCGAACAGTTTTTGAAAAAGGTAACATATAATGAGTAGACAATAGAAGGAATTTTAAATGAAAATAAGCTTAGAAAACAATGTAGGAGTTTTGCAACAGTTATGAGGGACCAGTATAAATCCATGGGCAAGGAGAAGGCCTTTCAACTGGGATCAATAAAAAAGGTTTCAACAAGCTTAGGTCAGAGTGAAATATTGTGTGGTTTGATATCAGAATATTTCAAACTTGCTGATTTATGTCAAACAATGATATTGGGGTCAGTGGAGGATGAGAGAGTTTTTAGTACACTAGGGTTTTTGAAATAAAAGTTAAGAAACAAACTGGACAAGAATTTGGAAAATTTCTTGAGGATGAAAGGAACTATGTATAATGTCAAAAAAAATCCTTTTCAAAGGGCACTCACAATCTGGAGGTCCACATGTGAAAGAAGAGGGACCGGGTTGGGCAACATAGGTATTCCAATTCCAAGTGTTGCTACTAGTGGCAGTGGCAGTGGCAGTGTCAGTGGCAGTGGGACTAGGATAGATGATAATGATATTGAAATTGAAAACAAATCACACAATGAATGTTGAATTTGAGACAGGCCGAAGAAAGTGAAGAGTAGACTCAGAATCAATATGACTCTTTTACTTTATCTCAAGATGAGCATCAATTTGAGGACCCTGACTCCGTTTGGGAAATGGAAGAGAATTAGCAAGTTTTAGGTATTTTTACTGCACTTCATGAATCAGTTTCCATTGTTCCAAAGTCCAAACTATAGTTGATGATATTTTATATTGTATTCAATGAACATTGAAATTGTGAATCATTGCACTTCATGATATCTTATTTTATATTGCACTACATGAATCATATTCCAAACTATAGTTGATGATATTTTATATTGTATTCAAATAAATTGTGAATCATTGCACTTAATGATATTTTATTTTATATTGCACTTCATGAATCATATGCCAAACTATAGTTCATGATATTTTATTTTGTATTCCATCATCCATGAAATTGTGCTATTAAAATTTAAATTTGATCTCTTAAAAGGAAATTTATTTTTTCTTTAAAAAGAAACTAGCCTCCACCGAGTCCGCCCCACTTATCTTACACATATCAATAATCACAAAAAAAGACCACACTTTGATTTTATGAACAATGCAAATTGTAGAAATTTGTGTGACAAGATCCATATTATAGCCTATATTGCATCCATAACCAAATTTGAAATTATGTACTGACGTATTCCTTCCCCCATTCCTAAAAAAAATCAATACCATTGGCCTAGCAATGCTTCATCGGCGAAACCCCTATCACAACCCCATCGATGGCCCGATAAAAATAGCTCACAACCTAGTATTGTTGTAACAATACTCTATTGGGTTGACTCCTAGGGTGCTCTCCCCGATATACCAATAAAGTCAAGTTGTCAACAAAAGTAACCATGAATTATCGAAAGCATAAAGTATAGCGAGGGAACTAGGGTATATCGGGGAAACATTATCTGGCATCCCACCAATAAAATGAAGGAAAGGTGTCCATTGGTGGAGAGGGTGGCTATCAGTGAAAGACTCATGTGACATCCCGAGGGATCATCAACTTTGAGATATTTGAAATAAATGTTCTTCTACGATGACAAGACTGAAAGACGGTCCATGTATGGTGCATTTATGAACCAAAATTGAAGTGAATTATATCACAAGTTGATCGCATAGGTGTTAAAAAATCTTGGAATTTTTTCTTAGGGCAGAAGTAGAAAGGCAAAAACTTGGAGTTCTGACGTAGCAAAGACCAGTGGACTGTGGAAGCGACTCAGCGAGAATCACATAAGTACTTCAGACCCAGCTAAGAAGCTATTTTCATCAAAAGCTTAAGATTTAAATAATGAAAGAGAATACAAATAAACCCAAAGCTAAAAACTAGAAAACCAAAAAGACTAATACTTTGGATCAACTGGACATTAAAAAGCCTAAGAGACTCCTAAATGAAGACCTATTAGATCAATGCCCTGGGTCGGGGCTGAGACCTAAGATGAGTTCTCAAATGAATACTTCCATAGATCGACTATGGGAGAAACATAAGGGCTTAGGAGATATTTGGACACCGCAACGAGGGTACGAACTCTTCATGTACCATTACCGAAAACAATTTAGGTTTCAACTAGTCTGCAATCCATGGAGGTTGAACCTAGGAAGACTTGTGCTACCCAATGTGTTTGTGAATGCAAAGCTAATTAAATCTCTTGCTATCATATATGACCCCAAGAAAATAACTATTCAGTCACATGGTGGGGGTGACATGCTTGTTATTTCTAGGGATCTCATTTCTAATGTATTTCAGTTAGAGTGTTCACTGAATTTATCATTCATAGTCAAAGATCTCTTGATAGAGTATTGCCACATGGATACAAGCTATAAGAGATGGAAATTACCTTTTCATTGGCCCAAGGATGAAGGAGGCCAACTCAGGAGGTTCTCTAGTAGTCAAAACCCTCCTTTTAATGAAGATTTGTTTGAAGAGTCTTTTCGATACACCTATTATTCAGTTGGTCAAGTTTTGGGAGTAGAGGTTCCACCTCTCATGTAGATTGCCCCAATGGTCTTAGCTGCAAACATACAGAGCAAGGATTCCAGGCCATTTGATTATGCTAGCTACTTGGACAATGCCCTACATCGAGGGCTTGAAAAGATAGAAAACAATAGTGATAATATTAATTTTGAACATTGTTCAAGATTTGCTTATGCATTTTTTTTTGTACGAGGGACAAGTCAGAGGGGTCTGGAGTGAAGAATTGGGGATAAAAGATATAGATGAAAATGGAGATTTCAAACCTATACAAATGTGGACTTCATTGTGGGACAGCCGATTTGGTAGGTCTCATTACCTTTATTTTGAAGATTTTTTTGTAAAACCATTGATGAAGTTGTTGGGATATCCATGCAATTATAACCTATCCTTAGAAGTACGAAGATTTCTAAGACCAAAGGAAAATGACCGGAGAAATAAAGTGAATCATAACTGGGGAGACTGGTATGCTTTCCCTAATTGTACAGTGATAAGGGTTTATGGGTTCAAAGGATCTCCACAGTTGATGCCACAAGTAGTTCCTGACCGAATTTCTTATTTAGAAATTATGAGGCAATTGGAAAAATTTGATGCTAAACACCTAGAAGGACATAGAAAACAATCAATTATGCCCAACACCTTATGTTTTGGAGACTTTATAGTGGTTTCCAATGAAGGATATGGGGAAATTAATGGTAAATTAGCATAGTACAACCTACCTCTAGGTGATGTAAGGAAACAATTTGATGCAAAAGGGTTTATTCATAAGGCAAGAATATCGCACGGGCTATCAGGGTATGAACATTTGTTCTGAAATGAAGATGTGATAAGAAACCATGATGAGGCTTCCACATATGAAAGAATGGTTGCCTATAACAAGATTATTCTTGTAGGGGAATGGAAGACAAAAAATGTCCCATCTATTCAAAGGCATTTGGTGAGATACATGATCCTTTAACAAGAATTGAGAAACTCATCGCTCATGTCAATGAACTGGTAAAGAATGTTCCTCCAAAAAAAATTTATGTGTCTCATGCAACCTATTCAGGAGTACAAGCTGAAGACATAGATCCCTTGGATTACATACCTTCACAGCCTACTCCTGATGTATGTCTTTTTGTAGATACTGATATAAGTGAAGATGAGGAGGGTGATGAAGAGGGTGACTAGGTCAAACAAATAAGTGCTCTTGTGATTGCACAGTATGAGCCCCCTCAAGAGTAGAATATTGTAAGATTTGAGGAATCAAATGAACTATCTAATGATGTGAGGGTCAAGGTTGGACAACAATTTATTTCTGATTGTGATTTTGTTAAATCTTCAAAATTTAAATCATTTGTTTATGAATATAAAGGCAGAAAAATGAGACAAAAGATACAGGATATCACTCTTGAATAGGAGGCAACCGCTCTGGAGGAATTGAAAATGGAGGTAGATAAGGAAATGGAGTCCATCACTCCTAAAAGAGGAAGGGAATTACTTCAAGAAACTAGAGTGTTTCTCCTGCCAGGGTGGGATATTAGCTCTTCAATTGTATTTGATAGCTTCAGAAAAAGAGGGGATAAGAAAATGAACTTAACAGAAGAAGCAAGTGACAAAATGTATTCAAGATCTGGGTACAAACCAGATGAAGCCACCTTGCTTATTTGGTCATTGTATCCCCATATAAAAGACCTGTTATAATTAGTAATCCAAACCAAGTTTTCGGACATCTCTTGGTTCAACGAGTAGGGGATACCAACCCTATGGAGACAACATAATTGAACATAAATGTGGCAAAATTTACCAAAGCATAGATCGAAAAACTTATTAAGGAAAATGACAAATTGAAGAAAGAGCTAGAAAATTAGAGAGAAAGAACATCTTCCTCCTCCACATCAGAGTTGTACTCCCCATGGCTTGAAATTGATAAGAGAGTGCTTGATGCATTGGCTGATGCAGTCTTTTGGAAGAATTGCCATCTGAAATCCCAAGGGAAATGCAAAGAATTGGAGAAAGAAGTGAAAACCATCAAATATAACACTGTATCTGAAATGATAAAGAAAGATTCAAAAAAATGATGAAGTGTGTTGATGAATATTGGAAACTATTCAAACAGACACGCATTGCATTGGTGGAGAATGAACAATTGTGGCCTAGAATGATGGAGAAAAAAAAGGAGCTCGTAGATAAGAATTAGGGAAGATTTTGACTACTTTGATTCAATCCCGACACTTCATAATGGCATTGGAGATCCATGATAATATGATGATTGGAAGGAAGAGCTTGTTGGGCTTCTAACTGTTGTGTTGCAAGAAATAAATGACGAGGATATGGTTTTGCAAAACACTCATAAGCAACTCAAAAAAATAATGTCTATGGAATATGATATGAAATAGGTGATCTCTAACGTGGACACCTATGTTGAACAGGAGTACATCCATTACCTCTTTGTATTCAATCTGTTTATTAGCCAAACTGTAGATGTGTAAGAATCAAATTCAACGAGACAACCATTAGATTCAAAGTAATAATTTCAGCTGACAACATGATGAGTGCCCTATCATGCAGTAGAAGCTTTGAACAGATCTTAGGTGGTCACAGGCTTCTTCTTGGAGATTAATGAATCGGTGCATTCACCTGTGGCATTATTTTATTTGAGTTATGTTTAGTTGTCAAGCACCATGACTTTTTGTAACGGGTTTGTAGCTTGTTGCCTCTCATATATAAGAGAGATCAAGACCCGAATAGGAGATCATCACATCATTTTTAATTAGACTTTAGAGTAGAAAATAGTAAGAAGATAGATAATAGATTGCACCAATTCACCCATCCATCTCATATCATAAACTATTGTTATAATGCATATCATTTGAAGATCAATACAATGGAGAAGGTTACACATAATTACTGATTTTCTTTTGAGTGTTCAACTGTTGTGGATTCATATTCTTATATGTTATTAACTTATCTGGTTGTCTCCAAAGTGGATGTTTATGTTATTCAAATTGAGTGTGTGGAAGTACATTTAATTTGTCAGTACATTGAATTTGAATTCTTCAAGAATAGGGGTTGTGATTGTAGATACCGAAAATTGGTCTAGGCCTGCGAGTACACATTTTGACATAATTTTCTATAGTCCGTTGTCTTGATTAAATAATTTTTATTATTTAATTAACCTTTCTAACACATATTTCCTCTATTAATTAAATACCCCTTTTTAATTAATTCATTAAATACCCTTTATTCAACTTGATTAATTAAATAAATCGTATTTATTTAATTATGTTGCGAACTAATTAATTCTTCCCCCTTTATCTATCAATTAAATAATTTATTATTTAATTACCCCTTTATCATACTTTTCTAACTATAATTAAATATCTTTATTTAATTATTCATTTAACCCCTTTATCTATAATTAAATATTTATTATTTAATTATTTATATTATTCCTTTTCAAACAGTCAAATTAAATAAATTATCTTTATTTATTTAATTAAAGTCTTTTGTTTTCGAATGTTGAATTAAATTAACATTTAATTCATATTTTAATTAATTATGTCACATTCCTCTATCATTCAATTATCTAAATCATTCACTCACCTTCTGACTCGAGATTTATTTTTAGTTCTCCAAATATCTCCGAGTTCAACACTAGTTTATCTCTGTGAGAAGACTCTCCATCACAACTAGTCAATTAACTAGTTCTAATTCCTATTTGCATTCAAATGCATTAGTCTTTGAGTTCTAACTTTGTCTTTTGCATACAAAGTCTATTTCTTCTATTTTTGGAAATTAAGATCTTGAACTCGTCTTCTAACTTACGTTCTAACTTAGTCTCTATTTGCAGTCTTTCCTAAACTCGTGTTCTAACTCACGTTCTATCTGAGACAAAACTCACATCACATGGAATTCATCAATCTCATCCGTCAATCTCTCTTTCAATCTGAGCTGATCATTCGAAAACCCAAAATCTATAAAATGACCTGTCATAATCATTATTCCTCCTCCCTAAATCATACACTTTTGAGAAGAAACTTATCTTTGATATTTTGCTTAGACACTCGATGAAGTTATGCTTGCATTCAAACACTGAAATCTAAGGGAAAGAATACTAAAAAGGAAAAATGGAGAAGAACAATCAAGATAATTCGAAGGGGTGAACACTATTCGGTGAGAGCTTTCCATTAAATTGTTTAGTTTTATTAGTTTATTTCCTCGTTCTTTGTTGTTTGATTTTAGATTATTATTTAGGATTAACATTGTTATTCTAGTTGCAGATTATCCATATCATCATTCGAAGATACATCTATTTTTAATCTACAGTTACATTTGGTGAACCTGACGTGAACACGCTTCAAAATCCACACATATTTTCATCTTATCATTTTTCTATTTTTCATTCTTTTTTGCAAGTTTTTCGTACGGTGCACCGCATCTATTCCACAAAACAACGCATCTGCATCCACGAGTCGCATCTGCTAAAAATAGAGATGCATCTGTCATATGAAACCACATCCGCCTGTCAACAAAATTCACGAAGCACATCCGCCTGTCAACAGTCGAACCGCATCTGTGGCTCCAAAAGCCACATCTGGCTGGTAAAACTTTTCAAATTTTTTTATTGATTTCCGTACATCCATATTTTCAATTTTCGCTTTTTAGGTTGTTTGGATTTTTTCTAATGTTTGTTTCAGTTGTGTTAAGGAGGAATAACATAGTGTTTGCAGGATGAAGCATTGAAGACATTTAAAAACCTAAGACAATTTTCTGCAAGACGAAAGCCGAAGAACAATGAACTACTAAAACATTTGCATGCAGGACCTAATGCCTTTGTGTTAATTTATTTATTTAAGCAAGCTTTTGTTTGGTAGATAGATAATCGTCATGTGGGTTAAAAAGAATTTTCTGATTGATAGATAGACAATTGTCATTTGGATTAAAAAGAACCACTATCTTCTTTGTCTGGTGCTTTGCACATATTTGTCACCCTTACGATTCAGTAATCGAAGTATCCTCTCCCCTTGCGCAGTCATGCGATCTTGGGTGTAAGAGAAATGATTACTGACTCTAGAACTTGGGCCTATCTTGGTGGGAAAAAGTACTCACCCCAAGACGACTCAGACTAGTAGCACGCTAAAGCCAAGGGACTTCCAACCGGTATATAAAAGTGGATTCTTGGGGAAAGCCCAAGAATCACGCACACTATTCTGATGAGATGGACAAAAATGGACTCTCGCTGACGTTGGATAGTTTCCCACAAACGGAATGCCCTTATTAAACACCTTATTGTAGAGTTACCAAAATCCTACCTATTTGTTGGCGTAGCAAGGTCGACCTTGTGAAGCTGTCTTATATTCTTATGATTTATTTGTGGAAATGAAATGTATGCCATGGGAGTTTCATGGATACATTAGCTTGGCTGCCCCATATAAGTGAGTGTCATGAAGGGGAGCTAGTGGGGTCAAGCTACTAGTCATTCGCCATAAATATGCGTAGCTACAGAAATCCAAATAAGAATTCAACAAGTATTGTCCTAAAATCCTAGGTTGTAAATGTTTTTCGAGTCTTAATAGTCCTTTCATCACAAAACTGAAAATATATTGATTGTTGTGTTTGTTGTTTATTGTATTTGCCAAAATCTTGATCAAATCGAAGTCAGTCAAAACAAACTTTCAGGAAAATTTCAACTGTCAGAAAATTGAGTCGTAATTGTCAGTTAAAACGTCGCATCTAATATAGAGAGTCGCATCTGTTAGGGGAAAAACCGCATGTGTCTGTCAAAACATTCATCATTCATAGTCTGCATATTACGAGTCGCAATTGTCATATTCTGAGTTGCATGTGTGCATGCAAACCGCATCTATCAGTTTTCGAACCTCATGTGTCTGTCAGAAAATTTAGATTTGCAAAGTCCAAAATTGGAACCGCATGTGTATCGGTAAACCGCATTTGTTATAAGAAAAATCGCAACTGTCAAAAACACTGCATGCACTGTCAAAAACCACATATGTCAGAATTTGAACCGCATTTTCCTATCAGCAGAAAACATCAAAAACCACGAGCTGAGTCTGAAACATCACTGTCACTATTTGCTTTAGGTTCTTAAGATCAACCTTGGACAGAAACTGTTAAATTTTTCTCAAAAACCTTGCATCATTAGGTGTCATATACGTCTTAGTTGCAGTAAACGTCTTAGTCATAGTCATCCTAAGTTGCATGCATATAGATACTTCCCAGAAAATTACATATCACAGAATAGATAAATTTCCTCGTCATTGGAAATGTTCATATTTCGGTTTGTCACAATCATTGAACCTAGTCACTTTAGTCCCATTTAGTGGATCTTTTCAGCTCAATAGTCTAGTTTGAAAAAAGTCACCTTGTCAACTGTCCTTGTCATACAATCAAATTCCTTGGTCAAAACAAATCTTTGCATGCATTTATTCCATTAGGTGGTAGGTTATACCCATTTTAGAATCATTTATCGTCATAGTCTACAGGAGATTTTGCATATTGTCCATCGTACCATACGTCATCTTAGAAACATCATTTTAGAAACCATTTTAGCAATGTCATTTATTTTCAAAAAATCTAAAAACATAGACATAGGTCATATCAATTTTTAGACATAGTCTGCATAACCCCATTTTGAGCAACTTTTTCATGGTCGAAACAAGGTCTCAAAAGAAACAAAAAGAAATGATAGACCCCAATGAATTCATCAATCCATTCGGAAATCAACCATCAGGAAGTGAAAGGCCACACAAACCTTTGCTTGAAAAACACATCACTAGAGACACACATGGGCAGATTTACATAGAAGACATAGACACAGCAGTACAAGATCTTGAATTTACATCCTTTATGGATGAATGTTTGCTAAATGATCCCCAATGATATGTAGCAAAGTTGCTAGCAGAAGGTGCCAAACTACCGATAGGATTTGATATTCGTACTTTGCAAACACAATCTACTCAACCAACGCAAACTACAATGTCAACTGTCTCTATTCCCCAAATTACTGCAGCGATACCAACTGGTATACCAACTCAAACATCATCAATTGTAAACACAATCCCTTTCAACATAACACAAGGTTTACAATTTACTACGGGGGAAACTTCCTCCAACCCCTTTGGCACTAATACGACTGGTAAGAGATCTAAAGCTGGCGGAAATATACCTATACCAAATCATACCATTTAGATAGGAAACATTCCTATACCAAATCAGACCATTCAGACAGGAAGCATTCCTATACCAACTCAAACCATTCAGACATAGAATATCCCTATACCAAATCAGAACATTCTAACAGGATATATTCCCTCGCCCAATCACAACCCATCATAGAACATGGCGTATCAAAACACCTACATTGATCCAAATATCACAAACACCATGTCCTTGACACAAGTAGATGTCCTCCAAAACTAAATGAAAAATCTTCAACAACAGATGGACAACATGTCTATGTCAGGCAAACAAACTATCTCAGCACAAGACCTATGTCCATTTCCATTTGACAAAGCACTTTATATGACACCTTTCCCCCATGGATACATTATACCGATTTTGCCTAAGTATAATGGGAGAAAGAATCCTTTAGAACATATTAGAGAATTCTCAATAGCATGCATGGACATATCGTATGACCCCACATACTTGATGAGACTATTTCCACGAACCCTTGTTAGGATAGGACTGGAATGGTTTTCTAAACTACCATATGGTATACGATCTTGGGGTGAATTAGCTAAGAATTTTGTCGAACGTTTTTCCTTTAACATAGACAATGAGGTAACAATAGCAACCTTGTGCCACATGACACAAGAAGATGGCGAAACTTTCACCACTTTCTTTCAGAGATGGCAAAGTCTAGCTAGTAGATGTCTAGTTGAAATACCGAAAAAGCAAAAGGTCACGATATTCTTAGAGAACATCAACCCAAAACTGTGAAGTGATTTAAGGGTACACTATTGTACTTCATTCTCAGACTTGGTACAAAAGGGCATCATCCTTGAGAAAGGCCTTATAGACAGAGGATAAATAAAGGTACCAGGAAGAAATCCGGTTTTCCAACATCAGAATGCACTGAATGATAGAAACAAATTCTGGTCTCAAAACAAGAATGTTACAAATGACGGCATTGTTGATGCTAAAAACATACATACGGGACCAATTATCACACTTAGAGGATACAACCAAAATCAAGACACGGTGACTAGTCTAGATCAAACCACCAACTATGTCCAAAATTCACAACAACAAAGACCACAACAACGGAAATTTCCTACACGTGAATTTACACCTCTAAGACAACCAATCAAAACAATCTTCAAAGAGTTGATTAAACACAATCTCATGAAACCTTTGGAACCAAGAGAGTATGATCCTAGATAGTTCAAACCTTCATGGTGGGACAATAACTCTTTTTGTGACTATCATCAAATGAAAGGACACAACCTACAACAATATCGCCAACTCAAGAATATTATACAAGACTTTGTTGAAAATGGAACCATAGAGGTCGGTGGACAGAAAAATACCAAGAACAGTGATTGTAAGGTTTTCACAGACCCATTACATGACCACACAAAAGGAAAAGCCTCCAGTTCGGGACCCAAGAATGATCCATCAGCAAATTACGCAAACACCAAGTATGACTATGGAAAGGGAAAGACCATATATAGCCTCTGAGCTACAAATGAACATGTCGATACCATCATCATTAAGAAGCATCCGGAATGTAATGTGAACACATGCAGAACTAAGATTACTATTCAAGGTCCTTCTTCAGATCCATCCACGCAAGCTTCCAAGTTCAAGTACAACCTTCTTGATCAATTGAGTAAAACTCCCGTGCAAATATCTATCTTGGAATTGTTGACTTTATCACCTAAGCATCGAGCAATTGTAGACAAATCTCTACCTAATACAATTGTTCCTACAGACCTAGATGTCAATCATTTCGAAGAAATGGTGGGATATTTGACCAACTCACATCATGCCACATTTTCCCAACAAGTTTACTTAACTGAAAAATCTGATCATAATGACCCCTTGCATCTTGAAGTCTTAGTCCATCAAACTAAAGTCCGACAAGTCTTGGTGGATGAAGGAGAAGGTTTGAACCTGTGTACCCTAAAATTGGTTAAGGCATTAGGATTCTTAGAAGAATGCGTAGATACCTCTAAGAGTATAGTCATCAAGGCTTACGATGATGAGGAAATATCATCCAAAGGAGTTGTCACACTTCCTATCCAAATTGGCCCAGCAATCATGAACACCAGCTTCCAAGTCTTGGATCTCACCCTTCCATACAACTTGTTGTTAGGTAGACCTTGGATACATGCAATGAAATTTGTACCTTCAACATATCACCAATGTCTTAAGTTCCCTTATAATGGCACAAAGATCACTATTGATGGTGATCCAGATCCTTTTCAATATTGTACAAGCCTAAAGGAAATCCCACAATGACAAGTACCTGTTAACCAAGAAGCTTCATCATCCACGTTATCCTCATACATTGACCCATCACATCTCACTAAATCCATTTCATTCAAACCACCATCATCCACTCCTAAACTCGAGATCCAAGACAAAGGTTGTGGTGAATATAATATAAAGGCATCATATTGTGTCAGTCAACTAATTCCACCTAAGGCATATGGCCTACCTATGGCAAATAGAAGATAGTCAGTGGTCACATTTCATGTTCCCCCTACAACAACATTGACCAAATGGGGAGAGTTAAGTGAAGAAATTGTGGATCAAGGTGATTCCTTGTTGTATCAAGAAGAACATGAGTACCCCTCCCCATCTATTCAAATAGCTAAGAACCAGTATGGAAAAGGCTTTAGGATAATGTAAAATGAAGGCTATGATGGGCACAGTGGCTTAGGACTATATCAAAATGGAGGGACGAAACCAATCACTATCTACCCGCGACCGAAATACCTAGGGCTAGGGTGTCAACCGCTTAGAATTGGGTTTCCTGGTACTTCGTCACCATTTCAAGAGGAAGTGAGTGCTTACACAAACATCAAGATATCCCATGAACCACTTCCCCTAGTTTACAACAAATCCCTAGTTTACGATGAATCCCCTTACTCAAGTGATGGTGAATGGGATTCCCTTTCATCTACCAATACCATGAACATAGATGCTCTATTTGGAGAATCGGACCTCAACGTGAAACCTATACCAAAACCATCTAGTCCTCGTCCTAAGAAACACTTGTCCAAAGAAGAATGGCAAGAGAACTATTATTGGGAGACCCTTGATCATCCATCTTGGGCACCTGACAAACCATCTTCTGACGAATCCGCCCTTACTATAGTCCCACATCAGAGTATACCTACCCCTAGGAAGAAGAATAAGGAGTTAGTCCAAAACTTCTGTGACCATGTCAACCATTCCATACTCACCTTGTCAACAACTACCTTTAAGAACTTTGATGATGACATGCCCCTTATATAGCCCGAACTTATCGATTGGGATCAACAAGGTACACCTATCATAGATACATTCGAGAACGACGAAGCAATTGCTAAGTTCATGGGACTTAGAGAAGGCATACCAAGAGGGGATCATAAAGCAGGTTTTACCATAGACTTGGATGACAAAGCATATTTTGGGGAGTCTATCTACACCTCTAGTCGCAAAAATGAGAATAAAAAGAACAAAGACAATGAAAATAAAAATGATGAGTCCCTAGGTGAAAATCGAAAGGCGACTTTGGACAATGAAAAAGTCAAAATAAAGGACATATCCGAGGGAGAAAACCTCTCAAAGGCACCCAAGGATAGAGGTTTAAATATTCTCCCTGTTGAACAGGAAAATTCACCGATGCTAGTAGAAGAAACTGTTGAAGTCAACATAGGTACAAAAGAGAATCCTCGGAACGTATATTTTGTAGCTTCTTTAACAAAGACAGAAAAACCTGAGTTTAAGGACTTCTTCACAAAGAGACAGATAAACTTTGCATGGTCATATGTTGACATGCCTAGGCTGGATCCAGACCTAATATTGCATCATTTACCACTACAGCCAAGTATTAAGCCAGTCAAATAGAAGTTAAGGAAAATGCATCTGTAAATTGCTCTATTGGTCAAGGAAGAACTTAAGAAGCTCTTGGATGTAGGATTCATAAGGATGATAGACTATGCAGACTAGATATCAAATCTAGTACCAGTGACTAAACCAACTGGGGGCATTCTCATATGCACAGACTTTAGAGACATCAACAAGGCATATCCTAAGGATGACTTCCCTTTGTCGAATATCAACATGATAGTAGATCTTACAGCAGGATATGAGATGCTATCCCTTATGGATGGTTTCTCTGGATATAACCAGATTAAAATAGCAGTTGAAGACCAACACAAGACAGCTTTCACATGTCCACAGGGCACATACTGTTGGAATGTTATGCCTTTTAGCCTTAAGAATGCTAGAGCTACCTATCAACAGGCAATGACTATGATTTTCCATGACTTTGTACATACCCTCATGGAAGATTATGTAGATGAAATTATAGCTAAATCAGAAAAAAGGGAAGATCATTTGAAGGTTTTAGACAAGATATTCCAGAGGCTAGAGAATTACAACGTCAGGCTAAATCCGAAGAAGTGTGTCTTTGGAGTGAAATCGGGGAAACTATTAGGGTATATCATCTCCAGAAGAGGCATTGAAGTAGATCCAGAGAAGGTAAGAGCTATCATAGAAATTCCTCCTCTAGTCAGCATTGGTCAAATCAGAACCCTACAGGGAAGATTACAATCTATTAGGCGTTTCATAGTACAACTGGCAAATAAAATACACCCATTTCAGTATCTACTCAAGAAAGGAGTACCATTTGTGTGGACACCTAAATGTCAGGAAGCCTTCCAAAAAATCAAGGACTATTTTCTTACTCCACCAATCTTAATGCCACCTACAGAGGGAAAACCATTGATACTATACATCTCAGCAACTCATTCAGCATTAGGGGCTCTTCTCACACAACACGTTGATCAAGGTCATGAGAGAGCAGTCTATTACATCACTCGTAACTTAGTAGGCTATGAATTGAATTACAGCAACATAGAACATGCTTGTCTTGTGGTAGTCTTTGCTACCCAAAAACTTCGGCACTATATGCTCAATTGACAAACAATATTAATTGCAAAAATTGATCCACTCAAGTACCTGCTAAGTAAGGCAGCATTAACAGGCCAATTGGCTAAATGGATTATGATACTTAGCGAGTATGACATTCAGTATGTCGAGAGAAAGGATATAAAAGGATAGGTGATTGCAGATCAGTTAGTCAATGCACCTATGAAGGCAGACCATCCCTTAGTGGCATATTTTCCTAATGAATTTCTCTTCAACATTGAAATTAAAACTAATTGGAAACTGTACTTTGATGAGTCACATACAAATCATGGTTCAGGAGCTGGTATCTTATTTGTTACACCTCAAGGTGATACCATTCCCAAATCATTTAGGATTGCTTTCCCTTGTACCAACAATATAGCTGAATATGAAGCTTTAGTGACAGGGTTAAAAATGGCAGCTCAGTGGAAAATTAAGAGCCTACATGTTTTTGGTGACTCTCAACTGGTAATCCGGTAGGTAAATGATGATTACGAGACTAAGGATGAGAAACTTTCCCCTTACAAGCCTATGGGTGATAGTTTCAAGCAGTATTTCAATGACATAACTTTTCAACAAATACCACGTATCCAAAATAGAGCTGCAGATGCTATGGCAACCGTGGGTTCCTTGTTGGACATTTCGAGTAACGTGCCTAAGTTTGAGTTCTTGTTTGCACAATTTTTGGTCCCCGCTTATGATGTCCCCAATAATGTGATAGTGTGTACCATTGTTGGTCCTACGTCTCCTCGATATAAAGACATATTCGACTATCTCACTTCCCAAACCTTACCTCAAGACTTATCCAATAACCAACGTCAAACCTTCATCTGAAAGTCAACTAAGTACACCATCATCAGAGAAACCCTGTATAGACGTACCTTAGATAATGCCCTAATGAGATGTCTTGATGTTGAAGAAGCACAAACAACTTTGTGAGATGTACACGAGGGTATATGTGGATCTCATTCAAGTGGTCCTACTCTAGCCCATAAGATTATGAGACTAGGTTATTATTGGCCTACAATGGAGAAAGACTCATACATATTTGTAAAGAAATGTAGACAATGTCAAATACATGGAGACTTGATAAGAGCGCCAGCACAGGAGCTTCATCCAATTACTTCACCATGGCCCTTCGCCCAATGGGGACTTGACCTCATAGGTAAGATACACCCTTCATCATCCAACGGCCATAAATTCATCATTACCGCCACCAAATACTTCACCAAATGGATTGAAGCTATTCCCATGACCTACATCACCGACACACAAATATCTAAGTTTATCCTAAACTATATCATTTGTCGGTATGGTGTACCCCAATCCATAATCACAGATAATGGCCACCCATTCAAGAACCAAGAAGTATGCCATTTATGTGAAGAATTCCACATCAAACACCATTTTTCCACCCCGTATTACCCACAAGGTAATGGCCAAGCCGAGGCATCTAATAAGACCATTGTTAGAACCTTAAGAAGACTATCAATGACGCTGGTCGTGACTGGCACCTACAGCTTAATCCTGCCTTATGGGCTTATCGCACAAGCATCTGTACTCCCACTGGCGCCACTCCATATTCCCTTGTATTCGGGTCCAAAGCTATCTTACCTATTGAGGTTGAAATACCTTCTCTAAGGGTATCCTTGAAGGGTCATATTGACGATAAATAATACCGTGTCTCTAGGTTACAAGAGCTAGAATTGCTGGATGAATGAAGACAAAAAGCATTAGATCATTTGATTTGCAAGCGTATCAGAATCGTCTTCATCATAGCTACAATAGGAAGGTTCTCAATAGACACTTTGATATTGGTGACCTGGTATTAATGGAGAATCCTAAGAACCAAGCAGAATGAGAGAAACCAGGTAAGTTTGAACCTAACTGGTTGGGGCCCTATATTGTTACGGAAGCCTTTGGATCAAGAGCATACCAACTCTCTACTCCTGAAGGAGAGCCGCTTTTGTCACCTATCAACAATCTGCATCTAAAGAGGTTCTATGCTTAGTTTATGAGAATCCATGTCTTAATCTAGAAAAATACAATAAAATGAAAAAACAAAAAAATGGTTACCTTGATGAAAACCTGGTAAACAGGCATCTTGGTAACACCAAAAAAATTGAGAAAATAAAAAAAGTAAAGAGAAATAAATTCGTCCAATAGTGAAAACCACTTCAGTGGCACTATGGATAAGTACCATGGTGAAAACCTGGCAAACAGGTGCCATGTGTAGTCAAGCTCGCTCTTTCGTCTACCATCATTCTAATTGGACTTTTTCACCATCTCTCATAATAAATGGTTGTCTTATCCATTCCTTGGAACAATTGACATATAAGGTCCATTTCGTCACATTATCCACTCCATCTTCCAAATCTTATTCCTGACTGGGGGAAAATCCTTTTTCTGGGCCCTAACACCTTGTACATAACATCACACCATTGAAAATGTCTTGAAAAATCCCAAAAACATTAGAAAACTTCAAAAAAAAAAAAAAATTCAAAAAATGTCAGAAAATACCAAAAACAGTGTCAAGTCAGTCATGTTCAGTCATTCATAGTCGAACTACGTTGCCTCTACGACTGGGACATAGGCAAGGCCATCAATCGATGTGCCCCCGAGGCATTAGGTCAGTCAGTCTAGGTTTGTCATGTATCACACACATTTAAAATCATGACTCTATATATTCAAAGTCATTGGTCGTGTCGAGCTACAAGGTCTCTGTGTGTACAACGTAGGCAAGGCTAATCAATTGATGAGCTCTCGAGACCACACTAGGTCACTCCAATAGGGTTCATTCACAATCACTATCATACAAGTGGCATAGCATAGTTTAGGGTATCATCTCATGTCATACACTGTCTACACACACCTGCTATCAGTCAAGGAATCAAAACAAGTCATGCATCAACAAGGCAAAACATCTCAAACTGTCATCAAGTCAACATCAAACACATTGTCAAAGCAATCAACCTATGTCTTAGCAAGATATGTCTTTCTTGTCAATAGACGTCATCAAATTGTCATAGTCTCATGTAGCTTGTCACTTCAACGTCATCAGACTCCAACGTCTTATACGACACGTGTTTTTCTAAAACCAGGCTTTGTCATGCCTTATACAGAAGTCACCAAGTTGAAACCAAACTCAACGTCTTATGTGGTATGTGTCATCTCTCACATTACGCTATGTCAAACATCAAACATCAAACATCAAACATCAAACAATACCACAGGATCAAGTTTTGGCGAATACATTTATTTGGCTTTATGACTTTATATCTTATTTTGTCTTATCTTTTTATCGATTTGTGAATTAGCCCGGTTACTAGCTTTCTCAAGGATGTCCCTTGAAGGATTTAGAGAAGCAACGATGTCTCAGGACTCTTTTTCTTTGACTGATGTCTGTCAACTATCTTTTTAAACATTGCTTTTTGAGTCATGTTACTAGTTTCCTCAAGGATGTCCTATCAGGGATTTAGAGGAGCAGTGACGTCTCATGACCCGTATTTTATTTGTCTGTTGTTTGTGGTTTGTCTTGACAAAACAACTGGTGAAATTACTGTCTTTAGTCTGAGTTAAGACACTCCTTGTCTGTGACTGTCTTTTTTTCGCAGATGGATGACTTTGTACACTATGGTCTATCTCATGTCACAGTGTGTACTATCCATTTGTGTCATGTCCCGCCCAATGATGATAACAAGCAAGCATAGAGTATTTGGCAATATATCGAAGATTATATCTTTTTCTCAATCGATCAACTTTCATTATATCATTTTCTCAATCAATCAATCAACCTTTATTATTTCTTACTAACATTCTGAGTTCATTTCATCTTAACATTTCTCTTCTTCAAACATAATTATAACGTCCTGTGACACACTAAAAAAAAATTAGATCATTTGCATTTGCATACATTCCATAAGCATTCCACATAGTTGCATTGTATTTCACACATATAGATAGTAACATACATCTTCATTACATACATATGAAATCATGACATAATAGGTATTGCATCATCATAGCATAAATAATGTAAATATTGCATGTACATATCACCATCACATATAAATAAGCATCATATAAAACATTTGCATCCCTTATCATAAGTAAATGACGACATCCACATCATTATTAAATGCATAATTCATAAACATATAGAAATGTTCATTCATAATACATGTATATACATCATCTAGGAAACATAATCACATAGATGTAATGCATCATCCATAACATAGAACTACATATCATATAGAAGCGGCCAAAATCATATCTATATATCGCTCAAAAATAGTGTCACAGTACAATGTCTGAATGTGTCCATAAATAAAACATGAGCTCGTAGGCTCTCTGATCGAACTACAAAGGTCTACATAAATATATCCCTGTCATTGTGTCCCGCTACCACTATTGTCACATGGTGAAGGTGGTGGGAATAGTCTTGAAGCTGCTCTCTGCAAGGTGGAAGGCCTCTCATATGGACCTATCCTCGGTGGTCCTACCACCCCCTCAGTGCTCTGTGTCCTCTAACTCCTACCCTGTGACCTCTGACTCCGCACCTTTGAAAAGCTAGGAGCCCGTCTCTCTATCAGCACCACTGCCTCATATAAGTCCCTGTAATAGGTGGCTCTCTCCACCGATCTAACCAACTCTGGTACCATGCCATCAGATGAGGACCCACTACAAAGGTGTCTAACATCTATGAACTGCTGCTCTATCTCATGTCTCTGCGCTATCGCATGATCTCTCTCCATAACAGCACTATCCCTCTCCATACGAGCACTGTCCCTCTCTGCATATGCACTGTCCCTCTCTATGTAGGCACTGTCTCTCTCTAGTCTCATCGCATCAAACTCTGCCATCATAAGTCTGAGTCTCTCCTCCAAAGCCTCCCTGTCACCATCCCTAGGAGCATCCTCCTCCCGTCTCCCCTCTATAAACTGATCTCAGAGCTCTCTCTCCTACTCCTCCATCTGTGCATCCTCCTCAACATCATCCTCATCATCATCCTCCACATCATCCTCTCCATATCGTGCCAATATACCCAGAGGGTCTATAGCCATATCCACATCTAAATCCTCTACAACATCCTCTACCACTACCTCTGCTATAGCATGCTCACCCCCAGCCTATACATCCACTCCCCCTCCGATGTCCAACATCGGTACATCCTGAACTACCTCCTCACGGATAGGTGATAGTGCACCTACCCGACCCCCTCTTCATCCTCTCTAACCTCGCCTGCCACCTCTCCCATCACCGTCTCTCCCACCAACTCTCCCTACTCTAGAACCTCCACCTCTCCAATGTCCTCTAGGCCCTGTCCCTCATCTCTCAATAGGTGTCGGCTGATCTGGATCCGTGTAAGGAACAGGTCGATGCTCTACCCACCATGCATCATACGTCGCTATCATACCTGGGTCTGTTAATCCATCTGTCCATCCCCATTGTACTGGTTGTAGTGCCTGTATCTCTACCTCAACTGTAGCTACTGGTATCATAGGTCCCAAATACAAAACCTCTCTGGATGAACGAGCAAACTTTGCTCTACACCAAGGCTCATCCTGAACCTTGTTGAACTATCTCAAAACTCTGTCTGGCAAGTGTCACTCAATGATGTGTACACTAGAAATAGTCCTCCCAATGAGATATTGTGTCTGTCTGCAGAATGGAAAATGTATATCCTCATCCACCCACTCCTCACAATCCATGTAAGGTCTCCATGTAAACTAATCAAGAATATCCAATGCATGTCGCCAATACCCTGTGTCTCCAACATGTGTCTGAGTAATCTATCCTGTATATCGGAACACATAAGGGTGTCTCTTTGGCCTCTCTACTATAACTGGAGGATGAAAGACAACTATCCTCTCCCAACCCCATACCATCAGCAGTGTAGTCCCACAGCTCAATGATTGTGCATCTCTATAGGCAATGTCGTGTAGATGAAAGTATAACATCCCAAGTAGACATGGACCCCATGCATACCTCGTCTCACTCTCTAACATGCCAACCAACATAGCTCCCCATCCCACTGGAAATTCGTGACCCCGTCTATCTGGAAGAACTATCCCCCCAATCAATGTACATGAAATACAATCAATCTGATCATATCTGTCTGCTAATACTGCCCATCTAATCTCATAGTGCTCGATGCCGAGCCTTTTGATGTCATCTACCTGATAAAACCTTCCCAACTCGATCAATCCTCACTGGGTGTCATACATGACCCGCTCTCCTCTAATAGGCAGTCTCAAGATCTTGTACACATCCTCTAATGTGACAGTGACCTCCCCAGTTGGTAAATGAAATGACGATGTCTCTGAATGCCATCGCTCGCAAAGTGTTGTCAACATCCCCCTGTTCACCCGAATAGTGGGCATCGACAAACAGTGACATAGACCCAATTTCCATAGAAGCCAAATCTCTACAGTCATCAACCGATCTCTCGGATCGAATGTATCGGGACATGAATCCTGCATATAAATAGGATCTAGAACCACTTACATTTAAACCATGATGTCAAGAATTTTCAAGTTTTCCTTAGAAATTTTTTTCAAAAATTTCACCAGTCAAATGCAGCTCACTTTAACAGATGCGGTGCATTTTTGCAAATGCGTTGCATGAAGCCTCACTTGTGGGTCATATCACATATGTGTTGCATATTTCTCACACCCCCTATCACCCTATTGCACATGCAGTTCACTAAACCACATGTGGTGCATTTTTAACAAATGCAGTGCATTTTCTTTAACCTACCCAACTACTACATATGCGTTTCACAAATGCATATGCGGTTCATTACCCCACATGCATCTATTCCTAATGCATATGCGTTGCATAAATACAGATGCGGTGCATTATAATTCAAATGTGTTTAATCCCTAAACTGCCTAACCTAGCCTAGGTGTGTTTTCGCACATGCGTCGTTTCATAGTCAAATGCGGTGAATACGATGGCATATGCGTCGTTCACGATGCACCGCATTTGCTTAATTACGTGCAAAAATAAATTTCAAGAGTTTGTTTTCGGGTACATACTGGTGGTCCTGTGTTGGCTGGCCTCCTGAACATCCGAATCCGATAACCACGATGTGCAACGTATGGAATGGGTGCCATTTTTGTCCACTAACCAGAGCAAATCTCCTCTTTTTCTATCTCCTCCGGGTGCAAATGAATTAGAATTCAACCTAATTCCTATTTATAGGTAGGGTTTAGGTGGCATTTTTTCAACCCTTCTCTATTGGCCGCTTAGCCTTTCAACTTCTAACGACCAATACTCATCCATATCATCTTCAAATTCAATTTCGACAATTTCATAGCATTTCTACCTATCCAATTGACTTATCGGCAATATTTCTTGATTTTTTTTTAAACTTTCAAAACTTTGTCAATTTTCCTGAGGGGGCATACCTTAACCTGTTTCATGCTGGGGCACAATCGGGGCATATTTTCTTTGACACAACGTCGTACCAACATTGTATCAAAGAGGGGCGAACTGTAGATACCGAAAATTGGTCTAGGCTTGCGAGTACACATTTCGACATAATTTTCTATAGTCCGTTGTCTTGATAAAATAATGTTTATTATTTAATTAATCTTTCTAACACATATTTCCTCTATTAATTAAATACCCCTTTTTAATTAATTCATTAATTCATTAAATACCCTTTATTCAACTTGATTAATTAAATAAATCATATTTATTTAATTATGTTGCGAACTAATTAATTCTTCCCCCTTTATCTATCAATTAAATAATTTATCATTTAATTACCCCTTTATCATACTTTTCTAACTATAATTAAATAACTTTATTTAATTATTCATTTAACCCCTTTATCTATAATTAAATATTTATTATTTAATTATTTATATTATTCCTTTTCAAACAGTCAGATTAAATAAATTATCTTTATTTATTTAATTAAAGTCTCTTGTTTTCGAATGTTGAATTAAATTAACATTTAATTCATATTTTAATTAATTATGTCACATTCCTCTATCATTCAGTTATCTAAATCATTCACTCACCTTCTGACTCGAGATCTATTTTTAGTTCTCCAATTATCTCTAGATTCAACACAAGTTTATCTCTGCGAGAAGACTCTCCATCACAACTAGTCGATTAACTAGTTCTAACTCCTGTTTGCATTCGAATGTATTAGTCTTCGAGTTCTAACTTTGTCTTTTGCATACAAAGTCTATTTCTTCTATTTTTGGAAATTAAGATCCTGAACTCATGTTCTACCTCACGTTCTAACTTAGTCTCTATCTGCAATCTTTCTTAAACTCATGTTCTAACTCACGTTCTATCTGAGATAGAACTCACATCGCATGGCATTCATCAATCTCATCCGTCGATCTCTCTTTCAATCTGAGTCGATCGTTCGAAAACCCAAAATCTATAAAATGGCCTGTCATAATCATTATTCCTCCTCCCGAAATCATACACTTTTGAGAAGAAACTTATCTTCGATATTTTTCTTAGACACTCGACAAAGTTATGCTTGCATTCAAACACTGAAATATGAGGGCAAGAATACTGAAAAGGAAAAATGGAGAAGAACAATCAATATAATTCAAAGGGGTGAACGCTATTCGGTGAGAGCTTTCCATTAAATTGTTTAGTTTTATTAGTTTATTTCCTCGTTCTTTGTTGTTTGATTTTAGATTATTATTTAGGATTAACATTGTTATTCTAGTTGTAGATTATCCATATCATCATTCGAAGATACATCTATTTTTAATCTACAGTTACAATGACCATGGGGTTTTAGATTTATTTATGGATATGATCAAGTAGTAATGTGGGCCAGAAAATGGATCTGGTCACACAAATCTCTGCAATTTGTGCTAATCATAAAATCAAATGTAGTGTATTTTTGTAGTATGTGGGATGTGGGTGAGGTGTAAGTTGGTGGATATTGATCAGGGTTTTTAGTTCCAACATAACAGAAGCTAACAGCTCAACATTTATAGCTTAGAATCTCTACCAAGAAGTAAATATAATGAGCTAATAGTTCAACATCCATAACTTGGAAGCTCTACCAAGAAGTAAATATAATGAGCTAATAGTTCATCACCTTATAGTTCATATTTTAATTGAGTTAAAAGTAAAACTTGAACATGTACTTTGTGATTCATCACTCAACTCAATGCTTAATAACATTTTAACAATAGTATTAGTAGCAAATACAACAATGAACATCAACAATCATTTAATGTGTATCTAGTATTTCAAACCATAGAATTTCTTTTCAAATGATAAAATAAATAATATGGATAATTGAACATAATCACATGAAGGAGTACATAGAGGAATTGGAAATGCAAAATATTTCCAATGCCCAAAGACAAATTTTCATAGAGCTAAGTTGGAACTTGGAAACTCATATTATCAAAGATTCAAAAATGAAGTCACTGTATCACCTTTTCTAGAAACTTCCACTCTTCAGGTGGTGGAATTCCCATTTGTTCTAACTGGTTTTTTTTTACTTGAGGTTTTGTTAACATTTCATGATTGTAATTGGAAGTGGAACCTACCTTGAATTCTTTAGTCAATTTTGCATTCAAGGTTATCTGTGTTCTGATGGAATCCAAATAGTTCACCAGATCTGATTCTGGGTTTTGAGGAAACTGATCCAAATCAATCTTCCTTGCACCCTCCATCTTCTTTTTGAAATCATCATTTCTAATGAATTGGTCATTTGTGTCAAAAGCCTTTGGAAAACCAAGCTCTGTGAAGTTCCTTACCTTTTCATCCACCACCTTCATCTTGTTTGCAACCAAATGCAAATATTCCTTTGTTCCACGCATTCTCAAACACTTTTCAATGATAGATGACAACTTCATTGAGGTATCAATCCGATTAGTAATCCCTTTTGATTTCAAATCATTTTCACTGGCTTTGTAGAGTGTTTGTAGAACTTGATTTGTAGATTTCTCTAATTCTAGCACATTTTTGTTGTCCACTAAATACTTGTTGAGATTATTATAATGTTGTATGATAGCATCAATCAATTGAAACATGTCACACAAATGATCAAACCTCTGCATTATTTCATCCCAGATCTTTTGTTTCATATGCCTCATTGTTTCTCTACAAAATGTAGATAACTTATTTTGGCAAGATTTAATTTCATTTTTCGCTTCCATCAACTCTGCCTCCAATCTTTCATTTATTTTTCTCTCTTTCTCCAATTTTTGTTCCCACTGTGCATTTCCATTCGCAATGCTTAGTCTTAATTTTTCTGAAGTGGATTTTTCCTCATCATATTTCTTGTTCCTCTCATCTAGCCTTTGCTTCAGGTCATTCACTTCTCTCTCATTTGGTTTATCCTCTTTGCTTGTTGATGTAGAGGTAGATTTTTTTATTCTTTTTCTAATTCATTTATCTTGTTATCTGTTGTTTTTCTCTTTGCTTTCTCATTTGCTAGGTCTACCTGTAACTTTTCTATTTGGGTTTGCAACCTTTTCTTCTCTCTATCTTGCTTTAGCAATGATGTGTACACCAATTCATTGTTCTCCTTTGATACATTCATTTTGTCAGTATTTTTTATTCCAAAAAAATCCATTGAAAATTGGTCACCTGGTATTCAAATCGATCCATCTAATTTGTTGGTTTGTTTTGAACTATGGGAACAACAATTGTGTACTCCATGATTTCTTTATTTGTGTCAAATTTGGGTAGTACCATGATTTTTTCAGGCTCTGAAGTTACAGCAAACACACTCTCCATTAGTTGCTTCTTTTTTTTTTTATACAAGTTTGATTTATTTTTAAACTCTTCAATGATATCATAACCTAGGGACGTAGGAACAATGGAATGCTTGAATGGCGAAGGAATAGGAGTGCTTGCAGTTGCTAAAGATGTCACAGCCACACTAACTGGCAATGGGGGAGTGCCTGGAAATAACTCCTTTGTGGTGGATCTATTGATAGTGTGACTTGGACCTGTCAAAATCCTTTGCCTCTTTTGTTTGCCTTGATCACCTAGTGTTTATGTGGTATGTTGTATTATTTTCCTCGTGTGTAATTTTTTGTTGTAGCACATGTTGACCACTACTAGTACTACTACCCATACCATTGCCACCAATGGTAGTGCCAGTTGCACTAAGCTCTCCACCATGGGCATGTCCTAGTTGTGATTGTATCTGACTATGAGGATGAGGATTTGAAGCTCTAACAAATTGACTTGTATGCCCTTGGTCTACTTTTTCACCTCCAAGCCCAAGGCCAGATTTATCAACTGGTTTTCTATGCTCAACATATGTTACCATCCAAGGGCCTTATATTTGGGACCCCAAAGGACCACCTTCATAACCCATTTTTTCAGCTATGGTTGCTCCTGAAGTATATGCTTCTTTTGTGGCCTCACTTAAACCAAGTTTGTAATTGACATGGATTTGTTCTACTTCTTCCCTATCATCATTATATTCATCATCACATATTTGTTTTCATGTTCATCAGGATGCTCTATATTCCACAATTTTTAAAACTCTTTATCTTCTTCGTTATCTCCATACTCTGCAAGAGCTCTTGGATCACCTAGCTCCTTCCTCATAGACCAAAAGGCAGTAATTTTTTATCGTGACCAATTTTTATCTGTAACTTCCTTCTCTAGAGAACCTAGAATTTTTACTCTACCATATGGTTTATCACTTTTTTCATAAAAAATGTTGTATGTCTTGATTGTCTTTCGGTGCAATGCCATAATTTTTGCTGACAATTGTTCAAAATAAATACCATTCTCAGCAGCACTTTTCTCCATTGCTATTTTGACCTCATCCCAAGAATCCTTGTTTCTCAAGTTTTCAGGCAAGGGTTTACCTTGATGTTGAATTCTACTTGCAGCATTCCTATTGGCCACAATCATTGATTTAATGATGTCACATGGAGCATACTACTAGTGACATATAGCATCAAAATAAATAAAAAATCAAAATATTATGTGCCACACTAAATTATTTTCTCTCAAATGTGAACCCTCCACATGAAAAAGGTAAAGAAGGAAATAAGGTCATCTTTTGCTGACTGAGAAAGTGTAGTTCATGAACACTTTGCATCTGCCTTACATATTCCAATGCAAAAACCGTTTCTGTCACATGTATTGGAAGTTTGTATGGTTGTACTCTCGATCCATAAAATCTTAGCACAGTATATTCTTCCATTAAGTACCAATCAGCCAATTGTATTTCTTTTCCTAGTTGAATGCAGTTTCTACATGACATAGGCAATCTAGGCATTGGAGTAGTTGTAATTTCTTGATGCAATGGAGCCAAAAAGTAGTCTACAAAATGATTTTAGTTCCTTCGAGAATCATGCATCCTTATCTCAGTGGTCCATTCATATACTGGATCCATTTTATTTTCCTCAGCATTACTGTAGGGCTAAATCTAAAGCTTGTTGGTCTGAAACATTCCTCTAAATTTGAATAGAAAAAGATAGCACAAGTAGGTTGTGAACCTAAATATCTTGGCGAAACCTGCTTTAATCATTAAAAATTGTTTATGCATGGATTCTACAATGTGTTGAATAAAATTATATTTGACAAGTTGAACACCATAATGAATATTAAATACCATTTCAAGGAGGCCTGCACACACTTCCAAATTGTTATTCAGACCGAGGCAAAATGCTAGCATGGAAATAGTATCTTGAACCCATGGTTTAAAAATATCCAAATCATAAGGAGACTTATGATCACCTTTCAATTTGTTTCTATTGTGAACTATTTTATTTAAGAAATCATTTTTCTCCCTTTCTTCCACTACTTCACAATCATTAGCAAGATTTTCTCGGTCAATGTGGACGTCTCCAAATTCTTTGGTTGTAAACCCCAACACTTTTCCAAGTTCTTCTACATTAATGGATAACAATTCTTCTTTGCTATCTTTATTAACAATTGCTCTTTTGCTATCATCATAATTTTGGGCACAGACCATGATAAATTATGGGCAAGGGAAAACCTCATGTAACAACATGTGCCCTAATCCAGTTACCCACGATGCACTGATACTATTAACTAGCGTTTTCTTTGTAGCCTTATTCTGAGATGAAAATCTAAGTTTTGAGGTACACCTACCATATATTTTAGGATCATAAATCTCATGGTACCCATCAGTGAAACTTGGGGTTTTAAGCAATTCTGCATAATGTATTTTTTATTGGACATTGCTCTAGTGGTACATGTGGTAGACATGCTTATACAATGTGAAGTGAAATTTTAATTCCCTAATACCTATTAGTCCTCCTTAATTTTTCTTAATTCTTAAGTCTAAACCCAAACTTCAAAGTTTGACAAAATAAGATTTTAAGAAATGTCAAACGATGAAACGTAGCCACAGGAATTCTTTCACTTACCTAGATTCTGAGTCCCGACTCTTGAAAAGATTAATGGTGACAGTCATGGAAACTAGAATGGTTTTGTTGGAAGTGGAACTGTGGAATCCAAAATAGGGTGGTGCACTACAATGAGCAATCTAAAGAGTGAAGACATAAATCTCCACGTGTGTTGACCCTCTCACTTTAAAAAAATGACTTGATAGTTGACACTTAGTTGTACAAAGTTCTTTAAATCCTTTTTTTTTTCAAAATTGGAACATTAAAGTGAATGAAATGTCTTAGGCCTACAAGTTGCAAATTCTTAACTGTTGATCTTTCTAAATCTAACGGTTATAGGGTGATTCTGGAGGTTTAAGTTCACAACCCTATTGCTCTGTGCATTTCATTTTGGAATGCAACTACAACCATACATCAAATGTTCATCCAACGGTTGAAACTTAAGTAATTTATGATATTAACTTAAAACAATAAACATGACACGTGTTTTAAAGTTTTTTTAAAATTTTGTGCGCTAGGATTGACATCAAGGCCAAGGGGCCGGTAACTTAACATTGCAAAGGACTTAAAAAAATCTCCCTGTGTGCTAACCCTCTCACTTAAAAGAAAATCAATTGATAGTTGACACTTAGCAGTACAAAGTGCTTTAAATGCTTTTTCTTCAAAATTGGAAAATCAAAGTGAATGAAACATCTTAGGTCTACAAGTCACAAATTCTTAATCGTTGATTTTTTTTAAATCTAACGGTTATAGGGTGATTCTGGAGGTTTAATTTTGCAAGCCTATCGCTCTGTGCATTTCATTATGAAATGCAACTACAACCATACATCAAATGTTCATCCAACGGTTGAAACTTGAGTAATTTATGATATTAACTTAAAACAATAAACATGACACATGTGTTTTAAAGTTGTTTTAAACTTTTGTGTGCTAGGATTGACATCAAGCCCAAGGGGCCGGTAACTTAACGTTGCAAAGGACTTAAAAAAATCTCCCCGTGTGCTGACCCTCTCACTTAAAAAAAAATCACTTAACAGTTGACACTTAGCAGTACAAAGTGCTTTAAATGCTTTTTTTCAAAATTGGAACATTAAAGTGAATGAAACATCTTAGGTCTACAAGTTGCAAATTCTTCACCATTGATCTTTCTAAATCTAACAGTTATAGGGTGATTCTAGAGGTTTAAGTTCGCAAGCCTATCGCTCTGTGCATTTCATTACAGAATGCAACTATAACCATACATCAAATGTCCATCCAACGGTTGAAACTTGAGTAATTTATGAATATATGATATTAACTTAAAACAATAAACATGACACATGTGTTTTAAACTTGTTTTAAACTTTTGTGTGCTAGGATTGACATCAAGGCCAAGGGTTCGGTAACTTAATGTTGCAAAGGACTTAAAAAAATCTCCCCGTGTGCTAACTCTCTCTCTTAAAAAAAAATCACTTGACAATTGACACTTAGTAGTACAAAGTGCTTTAAATGCTTTTTTTCTCAAAATTGGAACATTAAAGTGAATGAAACATCTTAGGTCTACAAGTTGCAAATTCTTCACCATTGATCTTTCTAAATCTAATGGTTATAGGGTGATTCTGGAGGTTTAAGTTCACAAGCCTATTGCTTTGTGCATTTCATTATGGAATTCAACTACAACCATACATCAAATTTTCATCCAACAGTTGAAACTTGAGTAATTTATGATATTAACTTAAAACAATAAACATGACACATGTGTTTTAAAGTTGTTTTAAAATTTTGTGCACTAGGATTGACATCAAGGCCCAAGGGGTTGGTAGCTTAACATTGCAAATGACTTAAAAAAATGAATAATGATATCGGGAACCAAGGGAGAAGGTCAACGACAAATTAGAAATCAATAACGACAACTTTTAGTGTTTATAATGTTTTTTGTCAATTTGATGGCAACTTTATTTTTTCATTTGTATTGCTTTATGTTTTACTTTTAAATCTACATGCATTTATTTCTTAAATAGATCTAGACCACAAAAATATACCACACTTCATCATTCCTAACAAAATTCAATACCATCGACATCGGCCTAACAATGCTTTATCGGCAGAACCCCCGTCACAGCCCCACCGATGGACCAAAGAAAATAGCTCACAACCTAGTATCGGTGTAACAATACTCTATCGGGTTGACTCATAAGGTGCTCTCGCCGATATACCGATAGAGTCAAAAAAATTAAGCACATCGTTGTAACACATAAACATCGGTAGAATGAATGATTGCACTCCCCCGATGGCTTGATATAACCATGAATTATCAAGTGCATATTGCATAAATTATATTAACAATGAACTTCTGAACTCAGAAAATAACTATTTACTATAAGTGTAAATGAATAACGAAGAATAACACAACACAACCATTTATTTTATTGCAACTGAATTTCAATGTCACATTATTACATATCTTTTTAAAGATGAGTAGTTGTAGAGCATGCAAGCTCCTATTTTGTATAAATAACATATGCCAATGTGTCACTTTACATAGACACAATTTAATAATTTATTCCAAGTTGTTGCTCATTACAATGGATTACAAATTGATTCCAATTTCCAAGCTTCTGCTACTGACAACTTACTACAAATGTAACTCTAAAAATAAATGCATGATTCCAAGCTTTTGTTGGTGACAACGTAATACAAATGTGGCTCTAAAAATAAATGCATGATTCCAAGCTTCTTCTGGTGGATTTTCCAACCATGCTGGGGGGAAGGGGGTTCTAATCATTCTAGGGAAATGGGAGCTGTGAAGATAAAAAAATGTACTTATCGGGCCTTTGAGAACCAAAGTCATGCAGAAGATGTAATACAAATGTCTCTTTGAAAATAAATGCATGGGACTTTCCAGGCCAACCATGCTGGGGAATAAGGAGTTGTGAAGATACAAGAGGAGTAGGAAATTTGCTCCCATCTTTTGCACACAACTTCCATGCACTAGTATAGAACTTACCTCCATCAGAGCTCCTCATCCTAATTCAAAACCTATCTAAGAAGTCAGGTTGACCAAATCAACTTCTTTCCAATTCCACCCATTTTGAACTTGAAGGAAATTCATCTTTTACTGATTACTCTATAACTAAATAATTGTAGGCAGGAGAATTTATAGTATCCCCAATAATATTTCATCATCTTCTTCATGAATCCTTATTAACCCTAGAAAATGAAAACCCTTATGACACTATCCACTATTCACTATCCCTATTTATGGGCCACCAGTGCCACTACCGGCCTGGGTATAATGATAATCGTGATTCGTGTACAATTAAAATTTTTAATTTGATTGATGTCTGGCTACATGCAAACTGTACCTCAAGCTGACAAGCTGTCAAAATCACCAGTGCCACTCAAACGATATGAAATCATTAAAAATTTTGTTTCATTAAAGCTATGAGTTGTCCAATAAATTGCTTTGGATGTTCATATCACATATGGCATTAATCACCACCACTGTCAGCACTAGAAGTACGACAACCACACTTTCTTCAAAAAGATTGAGAATTTCAATTAAATGAAATGTACAACGTCAACACATTGAAAAGACAGAATGAGTGATGAGCGATGAGCCTTGATCTCTCCACATGTCTGCATCTAACCATTCTAGTGTTATTCTGGAGGTTTCAATTCGCAAGTCTAGTGCTTCAGATATTTACTTTCAAAATGCAACTCTTTTTGCTTGTTGGTGTACATATTTGTCACTTTAACCATGAAAGCAGATGCAAGATATTTTAAAACAAATGACAGAAAGTTTGTTTGTCTCACAATCAGTGATCACATGCAAAAAATAAGTAAAGAAAAGCAATAGTTTCTCTTTTAACAAATGAATTAATCAGAATACAAAGTCTCACAGATGAAAATATATGCATTCTGACCTAACAGATAAATATTGAAGAATAATCATGAAGAAACACAATTCATTCATAATTAAAAGGAAGCATTAATAAATACATAGATTTAGAAATATATTCTTTTATCTCTCTAATGCCAAAACTGTGGATTCACAGACCCATCACCCCACACCCTATACAATCAAAAAGTGCTCAAAAGATGAAACTACCGCCCCCCTTATCATTATGTGTCACGAAAGGATTCATGCATGTTGTTAAACTACTGGAGGTTTCGGGACTTTGTATAGTTCTAATTGCATTTCCATAACCAAATTGTGAAATTCAGCGCATCTTCTTCTTCTTCTAAAACAAAAAATCACCCTATTATACTCGGCATAGCTGGTTTTCTCTTTCCACACCACTAAACGCAGTTGGGAAATGATGTTGAGTTGCTCTTCTTCACACCAATTCAAATCTGGTTGCATGGCGGCCACAGGTTCATCTTCCCATTCCCTGATCATATCCCCAGGAAGTACCATTTTGAGGAAACTTTGAGTCTGGAGTTAAAAATGCTACCATCTTTCCTCATATGCAGGCTCACTTAACTTCACCGGTAAGAAGTGACCATTTATTTTCCAAGAAAAAAGTGCCAATCTACTACTAAAGATTACGTTAAACCTCAAGTTGGCATTTGAAAGCATTTGAGAAGACATCCCTTAATGGCACCGTACAATTCATTAAATGAGCTGACACTTTGAAAGTTGTGCATCTCGCCCAGGTCACCCCATCACTGAGAAACACAACTCTATAACCATTTGTGCGGTAATAAAATCTCAACCATTGATTTCTATAAATCTAACGATTCTAGCGTTATTCCACAGGTTTCAATTTGCAAGTCTAGTGCTTTATTTCACCATTGAATTGTTTTATTAGTTTGAGATTTTGTTTAATTCGTCAATGAAAATGTATTTTTTCCTTTGAAAAAAGGTTTTAATCGCCAACAAAAAAAAATTATGTTTTGAAAACAAGATTAATTCACCAATGGAAAAAAAATTATGATTTGAAAAATGGTTTTAATCGCCAATGAAAAATATTTTATTCGATTAAAAAAAATTGTAATTCGACACAATTTTCCACATACTTCTAGGGATTATAAAAGATTCACCAATTGGGATTTTTTTTTCCCCAAAAAATGAAAAAAATCGCCAATAAAATTAATATTTTTATTGGGAAGTATACAAGATTCACCATGATTTTACACCTTTGCCGAGGGGGGGGGTTTCTTAAAGTTTTCCATGTCCCGAAGAGTCAACGCTATGCAAATGACATCATCTATTAGTCCATTCTGAGCAGAGTGACTGAGCCCATTGTTATTCACCTTGACACGGTGATGGAATTCAGGCTTTACTAGGCATTCCAATACTTTTACTCCTCAGTTGCAGCAGTTGGAAGTCCTCACAATTGTATATATGAAATGCTCCAGCATGGTGGTGTTGTGTACATGCGTTTGGCTCAGGAATACTTTTCCCAGAATACTGTGAAGCACTTCTTCTTCCACCTTGCTTTGTATTATGAAAACCTCCTTCAGTTGATGTGATAGATGCCTGAATAGTGAGCTACACTCGATCTCATCTAGGACAATGAAGTCATTTGCAAAATCACCACTGCTCTGGGTGCTCAACATGTTAGATGATTTTGAATGGAAAAGAGTGGTGACTCTAGCTGAATTTATAGAAGGTTGATTGGACATTGGTTCTTTCTCCCTAGGAAAATTTATTGAGATAGTATTTATGTTTGAATAAATGTTTGATTTGAAACAATTTAAATTACATTTATAGTTGGATAGTAGACATGTGATATTGTATGGTGTCTCCTTTATGCTGCATTAATTATATGATTATGTGAGAGGTCATTCGGCGGCCGTTGGTGAGATAAAGATCAGCTTTCTTAACCAATTCCATTTCATTTGCTAGGTTAATTATTATGATTAAGCTTTAGCAGTTTCCAAGAAGATGGGAGAAACATGAATACCTCCAACTTTAGTAACGGATTTGGCGACCGTTTAGTGGGGTTGGTTCACTATATATTTGAAA
The DNA here is from genome assembly GCA_007115665.2 of Sequoiadendron giganteum. Lineage (NCBI taxonomy): Eukaryota > Viridiplantae > Streptophyta > Pinopsida > Cupressales > Cupressaceae > Sequoiadendron > Sequoiadendron giganteum. The sequence goes on along the minus strand of CM021108.1, from coordinate 607,259,521 downwards.
ATGAAGAAGAAGATAGGGGTTCTTTGGATATACACCTTGTGGTGTTATCAAGATGGATTTAGGCATTTATTTCAGATTGTAATAGTTCATGATCTTGGTGTTATGAATTTAATGATATGCTTAGTACGTTGACCTTGGTGTTACATGTGCATATAGTTATGTCTTCTTTGTGAGATAGGTTGTGTAGCGTTCATTTATTGTAGTATGATCTTATTTCTTTTGATGGGATGGTCATAAATTTTCAATATTTATGTTGATTGTTTATGGATGTGATTTACACTCTCATTTTAGTTTCATATTTATGAACTGGAGTTGGTTACCTTTCCTTCTTTCTATTCAAAAGCATACCCATGTTCATTAGCTTAGGTAAATTCTTTGAAAATCTTGTAAGGGAGTTGTACCTTAACAAAATTCAGAGAAAAGCCACAAATGCAATTGTGGTCTTTTCAGAGTATTAGTTGATTTATACTAGTGTTAGCTAGGCTGGAAGTAATTTACTTCAAGTTTATTTATCCAAATCCATTTTATTCGCTAATAGATTTTTGGTGACTTCGTTGGGGAAAATCAGATTGATTTGATTGAAAAATTCTAACAATCTTTGCTGCATCATGCGGCAAGATGGTGCTTCCTCATAGTATAATATTTCCTATTCTGCAACCAAATTTAGACTAGGTGGGAGCAGAGCAAGAATACATCATTTCACAATTTAATACACTCGCCTGTAGACGGAGAAGGAATGCAGCAGATTATATGCGAGTGAATCTTGCCTTGGAGGAAGAGGAAGAGTTGGCCTAGCACCCACCTGCACTGGTAGTGGAGCATCCTCTAAGGTTGATATTTGTGTACTAAAAAAACCCTCCTCCTCATCATGATCATCAACCTAATCGATTTCATCATCCAAAGGACTCACCCCTTCCTCAACTTCAAAATCCACTTATGGCCCGTACACCACCTAGAAATTAAGTCAATAATTTTTCTTTCCCAATCTTTACTCTTATGTGAGTTGGTGAATCTGATCATCCATGGCCTTGAATCTTTTGTGTAATAAAGTTGGCCCTCTTACCTTGTCACAATACCATGATTTACCCCAAGGTTCCTAGAAACAGTTCCCTAAATTTTCTAGTCAAAATGAACAAGACCCCGAGGAACACATCCTAGCTATGACTACAGTGAGTGGAATTTTAGGAATTCAAGAAGGGGATGTTTTGTAAGAATTTTCATTGATAGTTTGATTTATAAAGAGATAGAATGGTATAGGGGACTTAAAAAGGGAAGCATTACCAGATGGAATGTTCTTAAAATAAAATTTCTCCAATGCTATAAAACCCTGTTCAACATCATGGCCTCCCTATGACTATTCTTTCATATCATGAAGAATAAGGCTGAAACAATGAGGGATTTTGTGTACCGATTTAATCAGTCTCTTCAATGAATTCTTGTTCCAAAAAGACCCGGTGAAGAGATCTAGTTTCACATATTTATTTATACCCTGGAACCTGATATTCAATTAATCCTCAAAAGGGATAAAGTTCAAGGGATTGAGAGAGCTCAATTAGAATTTCTAGGTGTCGAGGATGATTTTATAGCTGTGGGAAAATGAAAACTAGGTACAAGTGTGAAGCCTGAAGCTAG
>CM021108.1:607135948-607257789 GCA_007115665.2 Sequoiadendron giganteum | reverse complement strand
ATGCTTCCTTTAGGGCAACTCTCCAAGATAACTGTATTAGGGTTTTTACTTCATCAGGAAGAGTGTACAGTACTCAACTTTATCAATTGCCACATGTCTTCACCTGTCATTGAATCTTCCAGACATAGCTCTTACGTGTCATAGGAATCCGTCATAACCGTTTCAGCCATGATCTCCTTACACACAATTCAAGATGTCGACACATTAAGTGGAGTGACACATCAACATGCAAACTAGACATGTACACTCACACTTAATCACATTATTTGAAAGAAATACATTTTACAAAACAAATAATAAGAATAGGAATTATCCAAGGTTGAGACACCTTATTCCTAACATTCTCCCACTTGTCGAACACCTTGTAAGAGCAATAGGAACATAACAGGAATTAACCGCTATAGGCCAAAAGGCCCATAGACTCCAAACACCATCCGAACTTCACAGTGCCCACTGGTTTCGTTAATGCATCTGCAACATTCTTCACAGTATCTACCTTCTCCAAATTTATCTTTCCATCTTCCACCATATCTCTCACAAAGTGAAACTGCACATCAATGTGCTTCGTTCTCGCATGGAAAGTTGGATTCTTCGCAAGGCAAATAGCACTCTGACTGTCACACCAAGTAGTAATCTGTTCTGCATCAACACCAACATCAGAACACAATCTCCTAAGCCAAATGGCTTCCTTACAAGCATGAGTAGCAGCCATGTACTCAGCTTCTGTAGTGGACAAAGCAACCACAGGTTGTCGCTTACTCATCCAACTGATGGCACCACCAAACATAGGGAAAACATAAGCACTGGTGGATCTCCTGCTGTTAATATCACCTGCCCAATCTGAATCCACAAATCCACGAATACAAACTGAATGTGGAGATCCAGAAGAGTTACCATGGTAACATATGGAGTAATCTGATGTACCCCTCAAATATCTCAATACTCGCTTAACTGCATCCCAATGTACCCGTCCAGGGTTAGCCATAAACCGGCTTAGGACTCCCACTGCTTGGGCAATGTCTGGTCTAGTACAGACCATAGCATACATAAGACTGCCAACTGCACTAGCATAAGGTACTCTACCCATGTCCTCCACCTCACTAGGAGATTTTGGACAATCATCTACAGATAACTTTGTTCCCATTGAAACAGGAACACATAGTGGTCTACAATCTGCCATGCTGAACCTGTCCAACACAGACTTCACATACTTACTCTGACTCAACCAGAGTTTTCTGTTAGACCTGTCTCTACTGATTTCCATACCTAAGATGTACCTTGCTGCCCCAAGATCTTTCATCTCAAACTGTGCTGACAACTGAGATTTAAAATCAGAAATCATACCCTTACCCTTCCCGAACAGCAACATATCATCAACATATAATGCAACAATAAGAAGGCGATCATTTTCAACTCTGAAATAAACACAATGATCTGATTTCGATCTTACAAATCCAATTGACAACACAAAGGCATCAAACTTAAGGTACTACATCCTAGGAGATTGCTTCAAACCATATAGAGATTTCTTTAATCTGCAAACTAAGGATTCATTACCTTTAACAATGTAGTGCTCAGGCTGTGACATATAAATCTCTTCCTCCAAATCACCATGAAGGGAAGCTGTCTTCACATCCATCTGTTCTATCTCTAAATCATATGATGCAGCAAGAGATAACAGAAATCTAATGGATGTCAACTTTGCAACAGGAGAGAATATTTCACCATAATCTATTCCCTCTACCTGTGAATCCCCCTTTGCAACCAATCTAGCTTTGTACCTTTCAACACTGCCATCTGCACAGAATTTCTTCTTGAACACCCATTTACAGCCAACAGATTTTCTCCCTTTAGGCAAAGGTACAAGGTCCCAAGTTTTGTTTTTCTCCAATGAAGCCATCCCATCATCCATAGCCTCAATCCAGGAACCTGCATCTTCCATGCCCAAAGCCTCTTTCACAGATCTAGGCTCATCAGTGTTAGTAATCAAAGCAAAAGCACAACTAGAATCTAACATAGAATAACCAAACCTTTCTGGTTGCTTTCTTTCTCTCATGGATCTCCTCAAGGGCTAAGGTTGAGGTTGTTCTTCCTCTTCTTCCGAACTATCAGAGCTGCTAGAGCTCTCCTCATCATTAGACCCAACATGGTCTCTCTGTTCAATCTTCTTAGGGGTAGGAGGAAACTGAACAACATCTTTTTCCTTTTCTTTTTCATCTGGTTGTAGCACAATAGGAGAAGATGTTAGCTCTCTGAAAATAACATTTCTACTATACAACACCTTACTAGTCATAGGATTCCAAAGCTTGCATCCTTTCACACCAACACTGTATCCGATGAAAATACATTTGACAACTTTGTTTTCCAACTTAGATCTTTTCTCCTTTGGAACATGTGCATAAGCTTCACAACCAAAAACATGAAGATGTCTAATTGAAGGCTTCTTACCAGACCACACCTCCATGGGTGTCTTACCAACAAGAGCTGATGTAGGAGATCTGTTAACCAGATAGCAAGCAGTGGCAACAGCTTCGGCCCAAAATTTTGTTCTAGGCCAGCTCCACTAAGCATACTCCTAGCCTTCTCCATCAGTGTCCTGTTCATTCTCTCTGCGACTCCATTTTGCTGCGGGGTGTAAGGAGTTGTCTTATGTCTCTCGATTCCTCGTTCTTTACAGAACTGTTCAAACTCTGTGGAACAAAACTCACCACCATTATCAGTTCTCACACACTTGATTCTTTTTCCAGTCTGATTCTCCACGAGAGCCTTAAATTCCTTGAACCGACTGAAAACCTGTGTCTTACTTTTTAGGAAATATATCCAAGTCCTTCTACTGTAATCATCTATAAAAGATACAAAATATACAGAACTGGAGATAGAAGGAACTTTTACAGGACCAAAAACATCAGAATGAATAAGATCCAAAAGTCCAGAAGACTTGTGAGAACTAGAGTAGAACTGAACACGATTTTGCTTACCATAAACACAGTGTTCACAGAAATCGAATTCGAGATTACAATCATTTAGCCCCTCAACGAGATTTTTAGTTTTCAAGGTCCTAAGACCCTTCTCACCAATGTGGCCAAATCTCATATGCCACAACATTGTCTTTTCTGCAGGAAGCTTGCCTTCCAAAGTGTTTACACCCTTAGGCACACTTACTGCACTGCCATCGGAACCCATTGCCACAATCTTCTTTACTGCTCGTTCAGATGGTGGGGATGAAGTGATAGCCGCTCTCTTCTTTGAAACAGAAGAACTATTGCATTGAGCAATGCATGCATCAAGCTGAAACAAAGTACCTCTCCTAGTACCTTTAGCGAGCACCATAGAACCTCTTATCATCTTGCATCCATCTTTCGAAAAAACAACTTGCACACCTACATCATTCAACATACTTACAGATAATAGGTTTCGTGCCAAACCCGGAATGTGCATAACTCCATTGATTCCCTTTACTCGTCCATCAGGAAATCTGATAGTGACCCTTCCGCGTCCAACTATCTTTAGGTGAGAATCATCACCCAAGTACACCTTTCCACCATCAAACTCTTCATATTTTGAGAACCAGTTTCGATGAGAGGTCATGTGAAAAGAAGCACCCGAGTCTACTAACCACACATCATCAGATGCATGGGCTGCCAAAGTTGCAATAAAAGCATCTCCATCTTCTTGAGATTTTTTAGAAGCTGAATCTGAGCCTTTCTTCTTCTTCTTCGGTTCTTTGCAGTCCCTCCGGAAGTGCCCAGATTTATCACAGTTCCAACATTTCGCCTTGGACTTTCCAGGAGTCTTAGAACTCCCACGGGATTTGGATCTGCCCTTCTTTGACTTATTGTCATTCTGCTTTCCTTTGTCGTTGGATCTCCCGCGAACAGCAAGGGCTTCCTTAGACGAATCCGAAGTCTTTCTTCGCATCTCCTCAGACAGCAGTGAAGACACCACATCATCCATACGGAATGTGACTATAGTACTTCCGAGAGCCATCACAAGATGGTCCCACGAATCCGGCAAGGAACAAAGCAGGGTCATACATCGATCCTCCTCCTCAATCTTGGCACCAGATGATGCCAACTGTGCAATCAATAAATTGAATGCATTGAGATGATCAGTTACGGATCCACCTTCCTCCATTCTTAAAGAATACAACTTCTTTCTCAGGAACAACTTATTCACCAGAGATTTGGCCTGATACACAGACCCAAGCCGTTTCCACAAAGAATTTGCAGTAGTCTCATCAAGAACATTCAGAAGAACGGCATCTGCTAGACAGAGTCTGATGAGACCCTTAGCCTTCCGATCCTTGATATCCCAATCCGCTTGAGGTATCGCTACAGGTTTCACATCAAGTGAAGTAGCCTCCCATAGATCGCGGTCTTCAAGCATGTCTTCCATCTTGAGTTTCCACAACTCGAAATTAGTGCCATTAAATTTCTCCACCTCCATTCTACTGTATGAGGAACTTGCCATCTCAATCTGCAAATAAGATTCAGAATGCTCTGCACAAAAAAACTCCCACTCAACTTGAGATTAGCTCAAAAAACCCTACCCAACAACTAGGATCAAAAGTTGATCAGGCTCTGATACCACTTGTAAGGAAACTCAGGTGCGGAAACAGCTTCCTACACTAATCTCTTAAGGAAAGTATGGTGCAAATTCGTTTTAAACCCTTACAATTTCAGATTCGTTAATCTACTTAACAAAGATATTGCAGCAATATACCATACATACAGAAAATGAAGAATGACACAATGATTTACCCTGGGGAAAACCTTTCGGTAAAAAACCCCAGCACTCCAAAACCTGCACAATGTATTATCTTCAACACAACGGTTACAACACACTTGCAATGCAAGTTCTTTCAGGAGATTTCCAACACTTGAAGACAAAATGCGGCAGCATGAAAAAACGTTCCAACAATACACTCACATCACAAATCTTCGCAACCCTAAAAAACGCTTATATCATGCGCTTCCCTTTTAGGGCAACTTCCGAAGATAACTGTATTAGGGTTTTACTATCGTGGAAGAGTGTACAGTACTCAACTTTATCAATTGCCACATGTCTTCACCTGTCATTGAATCTTCCAGACATAGCTCTTACGTGTCATAGGAATCCGTCATAACCGTTTCAGCCATGATCTCCTTACACACAATTCAAGATGCCGACACATTAAGTGGAGTGACACATCAACATGCAAACTAGACATGTACACTCACACTTAATTACATTATTTGAAAGAAATACATTTTACAAAACAAATAATAAGAATAGGAATTATCCAAGGTTGAGACACCTTATTCCTAACATTCCCACCCTCCATCTTCTTTTTGAAATCATCATTTCTAATGAATTGGTCATTTGTGTCAAAAGCCTTTGGAAAACCAAGCTCTGTGAAGTTCCTTACCTTTTCATCCACCACCTTCATCTTGTTTGCAACCAAATGCAAATATTCCTTTGTTCCACGCATTCTCAAACACTTTTCAATGATAGATGACAACTTCATTGAGGTATCAATCCGATTAGTAATCCCTTTTGATTTCAAATCATTTTCACTGGCTTTGTAGAGTGTTTGTAGAACTTGATTTGTAGATTTCTCTAATTCTAGCACATTTTTGTTGTCCACTAAATACTTGTTGAGATTATTATAATGTTGTATGATAGCATCAATCAATTGAAACATGTCACACAAATGATCAAACCTCTGCATTATTTCATCCCAGATCTTTTGTTTCATATGCCTCATTGTTTCTCTACAAAATGTAGATAACTTATTTTGGCAAGATTTAATTTCATTTTTCGCTTCCATCAACTCTGCCTCCAATCTTTCATTTATTTTTCTCTCTTTCTCCAATTTTTGTTCCCACTGTGCATTTCCATTCGCAATGCTTAGTCTTAATTTTTCTGAAGTGGATTTTTCCTCATCATATTTCTTGTTCCTCTCATCTAGCCTTTGCTTCAGGTCATTCACTTCTCTCTCATTTGGTTTATCCTCTTTGCTTGTTGATGTAGAGGTAGATTTTTTTATTCTTTTTCTAATTCATTTATCTTGTTATCTGTTGTTTTTCTCTTTGCTTTCTCATTTGCTAGGTCTACCTGTAACTTTTCTATTTGGGTTTGCAACCTTTTCTTCTCTCTATCTTGCTTTAGCAATGATGTGTACACCAATTCATTGTTCTCCTTTGATACATTCATTTTGTCAGTATTTTTTATTCCAAAAAAATCCATTGAAAATTGGTCACCTGGTATTCAAATCGATCCATCTAATTTGTTGGTTTGTTTTGAACTATGGGAACAACAATTGTGTACTCCATGATTTCTTTATTTGTGTCAAATTTGGGTAGTACCATGATTTTTTCAGGCTCTGAAGTTACAGCAAACACACTCTCCATTAGTTGCTTCTTTTTTTTTTTATACAAGTTTGATTTATTTTTAAACTCTTCAATGATATCATAACCTAGGGACGTAGGAACAATGGAATGCTTGAATGGCGAAGGAATAGGAGTGCTTGCAGTTGCTAAAGATGTCACAGCCACACTAACTGGCAATGGGGGAGTGCCTGGAAATAACTCCTTTGTGGTGGATCTATTGATAGTGTGACTTGGACCTGTCAAAATCCTTTGCCTCTTTTGTTTGCCTTGATCACCTAGTGTTTATGTGGTATGTTGTATTATTTTCCTCGTGTGTAATTTTTTGTTGTAGCACATGTTGACCACTACTAGTACTACTACCCATACCATTGCCACCAATGGTAGTGCCAGTTGCACTAAGCTCTCCACCATGGGCATGTCCTAGTTGTGATTGTATCTGACTATGAGGATGAGGATTTGAAGCTCTAACAAATTGACTTGTATGCCCTTGGTCTACTTTTTCACCTCCAAGCCCAAGGCCAGATTTATCAACTGGTTTTCTATGCTCAACATATGTTACCATCCAAGGGCCTTATATTTGGGACCCCAAAGGACCACCTTCATAACCCATTTTTTCAGCTATGGTTGCTCCTGAAGTATATGCTTCTTTTGTGGCCTCACTTAAACCAAGTTTGTAATTGACATGGATTTGTTCTACTTCTTCCCTATCATCATTATATTCATCATCACATATTTGTTTTCATGTTCATCAGGATGCTCTATATTCCACAATTTTTAAAACTCTTTATCTTCTTCGTTATCTCCATACTCTGCAAGAGCTCTTGGATCACCTAGCTCCTTCCTCATAGACCAAAAGGCAGTAATTTTTTATCGTGACCAATTTTTATCTGTAACTTCCTTCTCTAGAGAACCTAGAATTTTTACTCTACCATATGGTTTATCACTTTTTTCATAAAAAATGTTGTATGTCTTGATTGTCTTTCGGTGCAATGCCATAATTTTTGCTGACAATTGTTCAAAATAAATACCATTCTCAGCAGCACTTTTCTCCATTGCTATTTTGACCTCATCCCAAGAATCCTTGTTTCTCAAGTTTTCAGGCAAGGGTTTACCTTGATGTTGAATTCTACTTGCAGCATTCCTATTGGCCACAATCATTGATTTAATGATGTCACATGGAGCATACTACTAGTGACATATAGCATCAAAATAAATAAAAAATCAAAATATTATGTGCCACACTAAATTATTTTCTCTCAAATGTGAACCCTCCACATGAAAAAGGTAAAGAAGGAAATAAGGTCATCTTTTGCTGACTGAGAAAGTGTAGTTCATGAACACTTTGCATCTGCCTTACATATTCCAATGCAAAAACCGTTTCTGTCACATGTATTGGAAGTTTGTATGGTTGTACTCTCGATCCATAAAATCTTAGCACAGTATATTCTTCCATTAAGTACCAATCAGCCAATTGTATTTCTTTTCCTAGTTGAATGCAGTTTCTACATGACATAGGCAATCTAGGCATTGGAGTAGTTGTAATTTCTTGATGCAATGGAGCCAAAAAGTAGTCTACAAAATGATTTTAGTTCCTTCGAGAATCATGCATCCTTATCTCAGTGGTCCATTCATATACTGGATCCATTTTATTTTCCTCAGCATTACTGTAGGGCTAAATCTAAAGCTTGTTGGTCTGAAACATTCCTCTAAATTTGAATAGAAAAAGATAGCACAAGTAGGTTGTGAACCTAAATATCTTGGCGAAACCTGCTTTAATCATTAAAAATTGTTTATGCATGGATTCTACAATGTGTTGAATAAAATTATATTTGACAAGTTGAACACCATAATGAATATTAAATACCATTTCAAGGAGGCCTGCACACACTTCCAAATTGTTATTCAGACCGAGGCAAAATGCTAGCATGGAAATAGTATCTTGAACCCATGGTTTAAAAATATCCAAATCATAAGGAGACTTATGATCACCTTTCAATTTGTTTCTATTGTGAACTATTTTATTTAAGAAATCATTTTTCTCCCTTTCTTCCACTACTTCACAATCATTAGCAAGATTTTCTCGGTCAATGTGGACGTCTCCAAATTCTTTGGTTGTAAACCCCAACACTTTTCCAAGTTCTTCTACATTAATGGATAACAATTCTTCTTTGCTATCTTTATTAACAATTGCTCTTTTGCTATCATCATAATTTTGGGCACAGACCATGATAAATTATGGGCAAGGGAAAACCTCATGTAACAACATGTGCCCTAATCCAGTTACCCACGATGCACTGATACTATTAACTAGCGTTTTCTTTGTAGCCTTATTCTGAGATGAAAATCTAAGTTTTGAGGTACACCTACCATATATTTTAGGATCATAAATCTCATGGTACCCATCAGTGAAACTTGGGGTTTTAAGCAATTCTGCATAATGTATTTTTTATTGGACATTGCTCTAGTGGTACATGTGGTAGACATGCTTATACAATGTGAAGTGAAATTTTAATTCCCTAATACCTATTAGTCCTCCTTAATTTTTCTTAATTCTTAAGTCTAAACCCAAACTTCAAAGTTTGACAAAATAAGATTTTAAGAAATGTCAAACGATGAAACGTAGCCACAGGAATTCTTTCACTTACCTAGATTCTGAGTCCCGACTCTTGAAAAGATTAATGGTGACAGTCATGGAAACTAGAATGGTTTTGTTGGAAGTGGAACTGTGGAATCCAAAATAGGGTGGTGCACTACAATGAGCAATCTAAAGAGTGAAGACATAAATCTCCACGTGTGTTGACCCTCTCACTTTAAAAAAATGACTTGATAGTTGACACTTAGTTGTACAAAGTTCTTTAAATCCTTTTTTTTTTCAAAATTGGAACATTAAAGTGAATGAAATGTCTTAGGCCTACAAGTTGCAAATTCTTAACTGTTGATCTTTCTAAATCTAACGGTTATAGGGTGATTCTGGAGGTTTAAGTTCACAACCCTATTGCTCTGTGCATTTCATTTTGGAATGCAACTACAACCATACATCAAATGTTCATCCAACGGTTGAAACTTAAGTAATTTATGATATTAACTTAAAACAATAAACATGACACGTGTTTTAAAGTTTTTTTAAAATTTTGTGCGCTAGGATTGACATCAAGGCCAAGGGGCCGGTAACTTAACATTGCAAAGGACTTAAAAAAATCTCCCTGTGTGCTAACCCTCTCACTTAAAAGAAAATCAATTGATAGTTGACACTTAGCAGTACAAAGTGCTTTAAATGCTTTTTCTTCAAAATTGGAAAATCAAAGTGAATGAAACATCTTAGGTCTACAAGTCACAAATTCTTAATCGTTGATTTTTTTTAAATCTAACGGTTATAGGGTGATTCTGGAGGTTTAATTTTGCAAGCCTATCGCTCTGTGCATTTCATTATGAAATGCAACTACAACCATACATCAAATGTTCATCCAACGGTTGAAACTTGAGTAATTTATGATATTAACTTAAAACAATAAACATGACACATGTGTTTTAAAGTTGTTTTAAACTTTTGTGTGCTAGGATTGACATCAAGCCCAAGGGGCCGGTAACTTAACGTTGCAAAGGACTTAAAAAAATCTCCCCGTGTGCTGACCCTCTCACTTAAAAAAAAATCACTTAACAGTTGACACTTAGCAGTACAAAGTGCTTTAAATGCTTTTTTTCAAAATTGGAACATTAAAGTGAATGAAACATCTTAGGTCTACAAGTTGCAAATTCTTCACCATTGATCTTTCTAAATCTAACAGTTATAGGGTGATTCTAGAGGTTTAAGTTCGCAAGCCTATCGCTCTGTGCATTTCATTACAGAATGCAACTATAACCATACATCAAATGTCCATCCAACGGTTGAAACTTGAGTAATTTATGAATATATGATATTAACTTAAAACAATAAACATGACACATGTGTTTTAAACTTGTTTTAAACTTTTGTGTGCTAGGATTGACATCAAGGCCAAGGGTTCGGTAACTTAATGTTGCAAAGGACTTAAAAAAATCTCCCCGTGTGCTAACTCTCTCTCTTAAAAAAAAATCACTTGACAATTGACACTTAGTAGTACAAAGTGCTTTAAATGCTTTTTTTCTCAAAATTGGAACATTAAAGTGAATGAAACATCTTAGGTCTACAAGTTGCAAATTCTTCACCATTGATCTTTCTAAATCTAATGGTTATAGGGTGATTCTGGAGGTTTAAGTTCACAAGCCTATTGCTTTGTGCATTTCATTATGGAATTCAACTACAACCATACATCAAATTTTCATCCAACAGTTGAAACTTGAGTAATTTATGATATTAACTTAAAACAATAAACATGACACATGTGTTTTAAAGTTGTTTTAAAATTTTGTGCACTAGGATTGACATCAAGGCCCAAGGGGTTGGTAGCTTAACATTGCAAATGACTTAAAAAAATGAATAATGATATCGGGAACCAAGGGAGAAGGTCAACGACAAATTAGAAATCAATAACGACAACTTTTAGTGTTTATAATGTTTTTTGTCAATTTGATGGCAACTTTATTTTTTCATTTGTATTGCTTTATGTTTTACTTTTAAATCTACATGCATTTATTTCTTAAATAGATCTAGACCACAAAAATATACCACACTTCATCATTCCTAACAAAATTCAATACCATCGACATCGGCCTAACAATGCTTTATCGGCAGAACCCCCGTCACAGCCCCACCGATGGACCAAAGAAAATAGCTCACAACCTAGTATCGGTGTAACAATACTCTATCGGGTTGACTCATAAGGTGCTCTCGCCGATATACCGATAGAGTCAAAAAAATTAAGCACATCGTTGTAACACATAAACATCGGTAGAATGAATGATTGCACTCCCCCGATGGCTTGATATAACCATGAATTATCAAGTGCATATTGCATAAATTATATTAACAATGAACTTCTGAACTCAGAAAATAACTATTTACTATAAGTGTAAATGAATAACGAAGAATAACACAACACAACCATTTATTTTATTGCAACTGAATTTCAATGTCACATTATTACATATCTTTTTAAAGATGAGTAGTTGTAGAGCATGCAAGCTCCTATTTTGTATAAATAACATATGCCAATGTGTCACTTTACATAGACACAATTTAATAATTTATTCCAAGTTGTTGCTCATTACAATGGATTACAAATTGATTCCAATTTCCAAGCTTCTGCTACTGACAACTTACTACAAATGTAACTCTAAAAATAAATGCATGATTCCAAGCTTTTGTTGGTGACAACGTAATACAAATGTGGCTCTAAAAATAAATGCATGATTCCAAGCTTCTTCTGGTGGATTTTCCAACCATGCTGGGGGGAAGGGGGTTCTAATCATTCTAGGGAAATGGGAGCTGTGAAGATAAAAAAATGTACTTATCGGGCCTTTGAGAACCAAAGTCATGCAGAAGATGTAATACAAATGTCTCTTTGAAAATAAATGCATGGGACTTTCCAGGCCAACCATGCTGGGGAATAAGGAGTTGTGAAGATACAAGAGGAGTAGGAAATTTGCTCCCATCTTTTGCACACAACTTCCATGCACTAGTATAGAACTTACCTCCATCAGAGCTCCTCATCCTAATTCAAAACCTATCTAAGAAGTCAGGTTGACCAAATCAACTTCTTTCCAATTCCACCCATTTTGAACTTGAAGGAAATTCATCTTTTACTGATTACTCTATAACTAAATAATTGTAGGCAGGAGAATTTATAGTATCCCCAATAATATTTCATCATCTTCTTCATGAATCCTTATTAACCCTAGAAAATGAAAACCCTTATGACACTATCCACTATTCACTATCCCTATTTATGGGCCACCAGTGCCACTACCGGCCTGGGTATAATGATAATCGTGATTCGTGTACAATTAAAATTTTTAATTTGATTGATGTCTGGCTACATGCAAACTGTACCTCAAGCTGACAAGCTGTCAAAATCACCAGTGCCACTCAAACGATATGAAATCATTAAAAATTTTGTTTCATTAAAGCTATGAGTTGTCCAATAAATTGCTTTGGATGTTCATATCACATATGGCATTAATCACCACCACTGTCAGCACTAGAAGTACGACAACCACACTTTCTTCAAAAAGATTGAGAATTTCAATTAAATGAAATGTACAACGTCAACACATTGAAAAGACAGAATGAGTGATGAGCGATGAGCCTTGATCTCTCCACATGTCTGCATCTAACCATTCTAGTGTTATTCTGGAGGTTTCAATTCGCAAGTCTAGTGCTTCAGATATTTACTTTCAAAATGCAACTCTTTTTGCTTGTTGGTGTACATATTTGTCACTTTAACCATGAAAGCAGATGCAAGATATTTTAAAACAAATGACAGAAAGTTTGTTTGTCTCACAATCAGTGATCACATGCAAAAAATAAGTAAAGAAAAGCAATAGTTTCTCTTTTAACAAATGAATTAATCAGAATACAAAGTCTCACAGATGAAAATATATGCATTCTGACCTAACAGATAAATATTGAAGAATAATCATGAAGAAACACAATTCATTCATAATTAAAAGGAAGCATTAATAAATACATAGATTTAGAAATATATTCTTTTATCTCTCTAATGCCAAAACTGTGGATTCACAGACCCATCACCCCACACCCTATACAATCAAAAAGTGCTCAAAAGATGAAACTACCGCCCCCCTTATCATTATGTGTCACGAAAGGATTCATGCATGTTGTTAAACTACTGGAGGTTTCGGGACTTTGTATAGTTCTAATTGCATTTCCATAACCAAATTGTGAAATTCAGCGCATCTTCTTCTTCTTCTAAAACAAAAAATCACCCTATTATACTCGGCATAGCTGGTTTTCTCTTTCCACACCACTAAACGCAGTTGGGAAATGATGTTGAGTTGCTCTTCTTCACACCAATTCAAATCTGGTTGCATGGCGGCCACAGGTTCATCTTCCCATTCCCTGATCATATCCCCAGGAAGTACCATTTTGAGGAAACTTTGAGTCTGGAGTTAAAAATGCTACCATCTTTCCTCATATGCAGGCTCACTTAACTTCACCGGTAAGAAGTGACCATTTATTTTCCAAGAAAAAAGTGCCAATCTACTACTAAAGATTACGTTAAACCTCAAGTTGGCATTTGAAAGCATTTGAGAAGACATCCCTTAATGGCACCGTACAATTCATTAAATGAGCTGACACTTTGAAAGTTGTGCATCTCGCCCAGGTCACCCCATCACTGAGAAACACAACTCTATAACCATTTGTGCGGTAATAAAATCTCAACCATTGATTTCTATAAATCTAACGATTCTAGCGTTATTCCACAGGTTTCAATTTGCAAGTCTAGTGCTTTATTTCACCATTGAATTGTTTTATTAGTTTGAGATTTTGTTTAATTCGTCAATGAAAATGTATTTTTTCCTTTGAAAAAAGGTTTTAATCGCCAACAAAAAAAAATTATGTTTTGAAAACAAGATTAATTCACCAATGGAAAAAAAATTATGATTTGAAAAATGGTTTTAATCGCCAATGAAAAATATTTTATTCGATTAAAAAAAATTGTAATTCGACACAATTTTCCACATACTTCTAGGGATTATAAAAGATTCACCAATTGGGATTTTTTTTTCCCCAAAAAATGAAAAAAATCGCCAATAAAATTAATATTTTTATTGGGAAGTATACAAGATTCACCATGATTTTACACCTTTGCCGAGGGGGGGGGTTTCTTAAAGTTTTCCATGTCCCGAAGAGTCAACGCTATGCAAATGACATCATCTATTAGTCCATTCTGAGCAGAGTGACTGAGCCCATTGTTATTCACCTTGACACGGTGATGGAATTCAGGCTTTACTAGGCATTCCAATACTTTTACTCCTCAGTTGCAGCAGTTGGAAGTCCTCACAATTGTATATATGAAATGCTCCAGCATGGTGGTGTTGTGTACATGCGTTTGGCTCAGGAATACTTTTCCCAGAATACTGTGAAGCACTTCTTCTTCCACCTTGCTTTGTATTATGAAAACCTCCTTCAGTTGATGTGATAGATGCCTGAATAGTGAGCTACACTCGATCTCATCTAGGACAATGAAGTCATTTGCAAAATCACCACTGCTCTGGGTGCTCAACATGTTAGATGATTTTGAATGGAAAAGAGTGGTGACTCTAGCTGAATTTATAGAAGGTTGATTGGACATTGGTTCTTTCTCCCTAGGAAAATTTATTGAGATAGTATTTATGTTTGAATAAATGTTTGATTTGAAACAATTTAAATTACATTTATAGTTGGATAGTAGACATGTGATATTGTATGGTGTCTCCTTTATGCTGCATTAATTATATGATTATGTGAGAGGTCATTCGGCGGCCGTTGGTGAGATAAAGATCAGCTTTCTTAACCAATTCCATTTCATTTGCTAGGTTAATTATTATGATTAAGCTTTAGCAGTTTCCAAGAAGATGGGAGAAACATGAATACCTCCAACTTTAGTAACGGATTTGGCGACCGTTTAGTGGGGTTGGTTCACTATATATTTGAAAATGAAGAAGAAGATAGGGGTTCTTTGGATATACACCTTGTGGTGTTATCAAGATGGATTTAGGCATTTATTTCAGATTGTAATAGTTCATGATCTTGGTGTTATGAATTTAATGATATGCTTAGTACGTTGACCTTGGTGTTACATGTGCATATAGTTATGTCTTCTTTGTGAGATAGGTTGTGTAGCGTTCATTTATTGTAGTATGATCTTATTTCTTTTGATGGGATGGTCATAAATTTTCAATATTTATGTTGATTGTTTATGGATGTGATTTACACTCTCATTTTAGTTTCATATTTATGAACTGGAGTTGGTTACCTTTCCTTCTTTCTATTCAAAAGCATACCCATGTTCATTAGCTTAGGTAAATTCTTTGAAAATCTTGTAAGGGAGTTGTACCTTAACAAAATTCAGAGAAAAGCCACAAATGCAATTGTGGTCTTTTCAGAGTATTAGTTGATTTATACTAGTGTTAGCTAGGCTGGAAGTAATTTACTTCAAGTTTATTTATCCAAATCCATTTTATTCGCTAATAGATTTTTGGTGACTTCGTTGGGGAAAATCAGATTGATTTGATTGAAAAATTCTAACAATCTTTGCTGCATCATGCGGCAAGATGGTGCTTCCTCATAGTATAATATTTCCTATTCTGCAACCAAATTTAGACTAGGTGGGAGCAGAGCAAGAATACATCATTTCACAATTTAATACACTCGCCTGTAGACGGAGAAGGAATGCAGCAGATTATATGCGAGTGAATCTTGCCTTGGAGGAAGAGGAAGAGTTGGCCTAGCACCCACCTGCACTGGTAGTGGAGCATCCTCTAAGGTTGATATTTGTGTACTAAAAAAACCCTCCTCCTCATCATGATCATCAACCTAATCGATTTCATCATCCAAAGGACTCACCCCTTCCTCAACTTCAAAATCCACTTATGGCCCGTACACCACCTAGAAATTAAGTCAATAATTTTTCTTTCCCAATCTTTACTCTTATGTGAGTTGGTGAATCTGATCATCCATGGCCTTGAATCTTTTGTGTAATAAAGTTGGCCCTCTTACCTTGTCACAATACCATGATTTACCCCAAGGTTCCTAGAAACAGTTCCCTAAATTTTCTAGTCAAAATGAACAAGACCCCGAGGAACACATCCTAGCTATGACTACAGTGAGTGGAATTTTAGGAATTCAAGAAGGGGATGTTTTGTAAGAATTTTCATTGATAGTTTGATTTATAAAGAGATAGAATGGTATAGGGGACTTAAAAAGGGAAGCATTACCAGATGGAATGTTCTTAAAATAAAATTTCTCCAATGCTATAAAACCCTGTTCAACATCATGGCCTCCCTATGACTATTCTTTCATATCATGAAGAATAAGGCTGAAACAATGAGGGATTTTGTGTACCGATTTAATCAGTCTCTTCAATGAATTCTTGTTCCAAAAAGACCCGGTGAAGAGATCTAGTTTCACATATTTATTTATACCCTGGAACCTGATATTCAATTAATCCTCAAAAGGGATAAAGTTCAAGGGATTGAGAGAGCTCAATTAGAATTTCTAGGTGTCGAGGATGATTTTATAGCTGTGGGAAAATGAAAACTAGGTACAAGTGTGAAGCCTGAAGCTAGTCACAAGTTACCTCCTGAGTTTCAAGTTAAAATTCATGAAGAAGCAGAATTACCTCGCCCGACTGCTGAAAACATTAATCTGACAATTTTTGATAGCATACAGTAGCCTAATGATGAATGAGGTCAACATAACAATCATCAGGTTTTTAGTTTATATACCTCGTTTGAGGTTGAAAGTGATCTCAGCTCATCCAGTGATGATGAAGATGATGAGCAGCAGAAGAAGACACCAATTGCCTCTCTTTCTCCTTTTAAAGATAAGTCCTCTTTTGAAACTAATCTAAAAGACCTAGTGTTGAATCTCCTTCCTATTCCAGAATACAAAATTTTCTCCTTCAAAGAAGTAGTGGATGTGAATACATGTTTTCATCTAGAAGAAAAATGGTCAATTCATCCTAACCCTCTCTTTAATTTTGATAAATTAAAAATATATGATAATCCTCTCTTCATGAATTTAATTTCTAATAAATTTATATCGAGTGATGGACATTGTTTATCAATGTTTGAAGATGGCCATAATCAAGGAAACAATGGGGAAATTGCTAGTCCTCTATTGGATGGAGGTGAGATTGGTGCATAGTTGGAGGTCGGAAGTGAATATGTTGTTGTTTTGAATGATGAAGAGAAGAACATTTCTTCATTTATAGATATTGATGATCATCCTACACAGTCTAAAAATCTAACTTCTATTGTGGTTTGTGAGCAATCTTCTAATGATATCAACTTTTGGGATGAAGATGATTCTGCAAGCGATCCAAGTGATCAAGAGGATAGTATTTCTTCTTATTCAAATGGTGGTAGACTAACAACTTCTATTGCAGCCTATGAGAAATCTAAAGCATCAAATGTTATTCTAAATGATACACAGTTGAAGGATCCTCTACCAAATTATGAAGAAGAACTACCACGAAAGGTTATAAATGATATTATTCTTGAGTCTCCTTTTTTAAATCTGATTTAGAAATGGACGCAATAAAAAATGGCTACATAAATGAGGATAGAAAGAGTGATGTTGATAAGAATGTTCAGACTCAGATTGCTCACATCTTAAGTGGAGGTCTAAAGATGCCTAAGGATGATTTTCCATATAGAAAAGAATTTGTTCAATCTCATTTGCAAGTCTTGGAAGAAAAACATTTGAGTAACAAATCTATAAACACAGAGCTATTTTTGAGTAAACATGAATCTAGTCAAGGAAGTGAAGGTGAAGTTATCATCAAAATTGACAAGGTTGCTTTGCTTGATATGATTTTTGGGTCTCTTTCCGAAGGGGCCATTTCAAATCAGATTTCAATTAAAGATGTGATTAATGGTCAAGGAGGTTCAAAAGAAGATACAAGAGTCTTTGATGAAAGGTGGTTATTTGGTGCACCTTTTGGTGAGCTTTTATCCTTCATAAATCCTAGTTTTGCATACATGGTTTTTCAAAAGTTGCTCAGCTCACAAGTGCTTCATGGATATATCTCACTTTTCCACATTAGAATATACTTTTCCCAACCAATCAATGGCTTTGCATAGGTCCTTGGGAAAATTGGGAGTGTTGCACCTAGTCTGGGTGCATGTAGGTGTCTTAGGTTGCTGCTCTTTTCTGGTCTTTTGGTTTGGTTCCGGTTTTGGCTTGGTTTGTGCCTCCTTTCTTCCCTCGAATTCATTGCCCAATGGAAAGGAATAGTCATGCATTTTGGGTTCTCTACGTCCTTTATAATCCTTGTCCCCAATCAGAGCCACTGTTACTCATAAAAATGACCCCCTTTCCCTTTTAACTATCTTACCTCATTTTCCTTACTCATTTTACTTACATTCATGTTTGGGCGGTGTTCTTTTGTTTTTTTTGAACTTAGGTGGGGTTTTCATTAGTTCTTCTAGCTTCTAATTTTATCGCTTGCATTGTTACAACTTTTGTTGGGCGGTGTTTTATGACTTTATTCAAACTTACCGTCTCCTTGAAAGAGGGTGTGTGTGTACGGGTAACCCATTTAATGATTTTTCATGTGTTGAAGTTAGTAACTTCCCCCGCAAGTTATACCTTTGGGTGACATGCTTCAAATTGTTTGAAACCTAAGTGGTGTTTTGTTAGGTTATACAAACTACCCATTTTTCCACTTGGAAACTTTCCATTGATTAATGGAATAACAGTAAGCTTAATTCACTTAACCAGTGCATTATACGGAAAAGAAACCAGCATTTCCAGAAATGATATGAACAAAAACAAACAAATCCATGCATAAAAGAATATAGAGATACCAAAATGATATTTTATTTATATATAAGATCGTGTGTACATGGTATCGGCACTACCAAATTGTTTGACTCGATTACAAAAGTTCATATCAGTGACAAAAGAAAAAAAGAGCTAATTTCGTTCAAGCACACAAGGAAAACATTAGGACTCAAATTCCCTCGCTCATTTTCTGCAAGTGTTCAACTTGAGTAGGTGACAACAGGTTCTCATACAACTGCAAGAACTGATGAAGAGTCCCATATCATTCCTTACGATTCCTGAGTGAAGAAGAGTAAAAACTTCCTCCAATGTCTTGTCTTGAAGAGTCGACGCTATGCAAATGGCGTCAGCTATCAGTCCATTCTGAGGATAGTGACTAAGCCCATTGATATCCGACTTGACACAGTGATGGAATTCAGGCTTTACCAATCATTCCAATGCTTTTACTCCCCAGTCACAATGACTGAAAGTCATAACGATTGTATATATGAAATGCTCCAGCATGGTGGTGTTGTGTATGTGTGCTTGGCTCAGGAATACTTCACCTAGAATGTTGTGAAGCACTTCTTCCACCTCACTTTGTATTATGAAGACCTCCTTCAGATGATCTGATAGATTCCTGAATAGTAGGCTACATTTGATCTCGTCCATGACAATGAATTCATTTGTAGAATCACCATCACTTTGGGTGCTTGCCATGTTAGATTCTTCTAAATGGAAGAGAGTGGTGACTCTAGCTAAATTTATAGAAGGTTGATTGGACATCAAGGTGCTTTATCCCAAGGAAAATTTAATGAGATAACATTTTAGTTCAAATAAATGGTTGATTTGAAACAATTTAAACTACATTTCCAATCAAACAATAGACACGTGCTATCGTATGGTGTCTCCTTGATGTTGCATCAATTATTTGATTATGTGAAAGGTCATTTGGTGGTCGTTGTTGAGATAAAGATCAGTTTTATTGACCAATGCCATTTCATTTGCTAGGTTAATTATTTTGATTGAGCTTTAGTAGTTTCCAAGAAGATGGGAAGAAACAAGAATACCTCCAACTTTAGTAACGACTTCAAATGGAGACCGTTTAGTGGGGTTGGCTCACTATATATTTGAAAATGAAGAAGAAGATAGGGGTTCTCTGGATATACACCTTGTGGTGTTATCGAGAGGGATTTGGGAATTTATCTCAGACTATAATAGTTCATGATCTTGGTGTTATGAATTTAATGATATGCTTAGTACGATGATCTTGTTGTTAAACATGCATATAGTTATGTCTTCTTTGTGAGATAGGTTGTGTAGCGTTCATTTATTGTAGTATGATCTTTTTTTTTATGGGATGGTCATAAATTTTTAATCTTTGTGTTGATTGTTTATGGTTGTGATTTATACTCTCACATTAGTTTCATATTTATGAACTAGTGTTGGTTACCTTTCTTTCTTTCTGATCAAAAGCATACCCGTGTTCATTAGCTTAGGTAAATTCTTTGAAAATATTATAAGGCAGTTGTAGCTTGATAAAATTTAGAGAAAAGCCACAAATACAATTGTGGTCTTTTCAGTGTTGTTAGCGGATTCATACTAGCGCTAGTTGTCAAGTTGGGAGTCATTTATTTCAAGTTTATTTATCTAGATCCATTTCATTCGCTAATAATAAACAAGCAGTAATAATTTTTCAATCAGCGAATAAACCCTTCGCGGGACCTGAAAGATGCAGAGGAAAATGATTAACCAGTACCATTGTTTGCATTTTGAAAGGATAGCCAAAGGATACACACATATATATATCAATTTTTGGAGTGAACATATGTAAAGATATATATGGATAGGCAAAGGATACAAATGCATGTATATATATCAATTTGTTGAATGGACAAGAGACACAGAATATAAAAGGAGCCTTTTTATGAAATAAATGACAAATATATGTATGGTGGCCTACTATATGTGCAATGGAAAGTAGAAAAATAGTAACACATTTTACAGTAAACAAATGCTAGTTTGTTGTATTGGACAGCCAAATGATATGTATTTAAATAGAGTTATATATGTATATATGCGTGTGTGTGTGTATATATGTATATATATGTATGTATATATGTATCTATATGTATGTATCTACACGTATATGTATATGTATATATCTGTGTATATGTTTTTAAATACATAATACACATATATACACTTTTAATAATATAAATATATACAGACATATATACATGTATATAGAGTCAAATATATATATACACGTATATACATATGTAATGAAAATGCCAATTGATGTGTACAGTTATATTGAATATAAAGGAATCCAACGGATAACTAAACACATGCTTATATCGATTTGTTGAATGAACAAGAGACAAATAATAAAAATGACAAATATAAACCCTAAGAAATAAATGAAAATAGTAAATGAACAAACAATTTATATATATATACATATATATATGTATATATATGTATATATATATATACAGACACACTCATATATAGACATATATACATATATAGCAAAAATGCAAGCTGGTTTGTACACTTATTTTGAATATAAATGAGTCTAACAAATGATTTAGCATGATTTTATCGATTTGTAGAAATAACATGAGACACAAAATATAAAGGAGTCTTTTATGAAATAAATGACAAATATAAACCCTGAGAAGTGACCAAAAATAGTAAATGAACACACAAATTATTAAATTTGTAAATGGGGTTTGTAAGGAAAATCTCATCACCAAAAAAGACCTTCATTTACTTATAACATATAAACAGACACTGCATAAATATAAATGTTAAATGCATAGTTCATGAAAATAACTATAAGTAGAATGTAAAAAGTACCAACCTGAAACTTGGGACATTGAAGGAATGTGCAAAGGATGTTTGTTGATGCTCTAAAGTTTGCAGAGAATAATTCTTCTCAAATAGTAATTGTGAATGTTGCTGACTGTTTTCCTCCTCTTATTTAGGAATTTGAATCGAACAATTGAATGCATTCAATTTGGTTGTGTTTCAAATTTGAATTTGTTTGAGCATTTGAATTTGTAGCTGCCAGTTACGTAGGTTTTTAAAGATAAATTGACTAAATTTTGCATTATATTTGGATTTGATATTTATTTGGGA
Organism: Sequoiadendron giganteum; assembly: GCA_007115665.2. Lineage (NCBI taxonomy): Eukaryota > Viridiplantae > Streptophyta > Pinopsida > Cupressales > Cupressaceae > Sequoiadendron > Sequoiadendron giganteum. The sequence goes on along the minus strand of CM021108.1, from coordinate 607,235,862 downwards.
AGCCTTACACCAGTATTTAATTATGTAGGTACCTATATGAAATGAAGTTAATACATGTAGTTGGGTGATCCCATAATACTGGTTTACAATTTTTGGCCAAACTGGACACTGAAATATTTTTTTCTAACTAAATCTTCACTTTTGGGCACCTATAACAACTAAACCATGAGGAATTTGAAGATGATGCAAACTAGTGATTTGTGACATTTTGTCTGTAGATTCTAAATATATTTTTTTCAAAAAATTTGGAATCAGATTGCACTTTTTTTTCATCTCCTTCGAAAACTAGTTTTTTTCAGCAAACAATATTTTTAAGGAGTGATGCTCACCGTATACAACATAATTTTTTTTCCATGAAGGATAAAATTCTAATTCTTTTGAATTTAGATTTGTAACTCTGATATCTAGTGCTTCCAGTTTCTCTCATAGTTTTTAATTGAATATTTTTTCCTTAATCAAGCTTCAAAGTCAAACCAATTACAATTCAGACATAGGTGGACCGTATACAATGTAATTTTTTTTGTATGTATCAAAATTCAATTTTTTTTGTTGAATCAAGGACTTCAATATCTGGTGCACTCATATCTTAAAAAAAAAAAATTGATAATATGTTATTTTTCCACATGTGCAGAACAGAGAGCTTGGTTTTTAGTGAAAAACCTATGTTTAATAAAACCAAAAAAATAAATACATAGTAGAATCAAAACATATTAAAATTATATTTTTTGGATAGCTCATTCCAAGGACTACCATCAACCAGTTCGGTCTATGAAGTCTCCTCCATTTTCATCCTCAACCTGAGCTTCAAAGCACAAAATTTTGGACTTTTTGGTGCCTGAGGGGGAGAAGGGGGGAAAAGGGGGGGTCACTCAAACCAAGGTTCATTTGAATCCTGGTTCATTCAAATCCCCTCTCCACAAGCCCTCACTTTTGGCCTTTTATCGGGAATGGTGGGCCCCATCATTAAATGGGTCCGCTTGAACCCAGGTTCTAGCGAACCCTATTTTGGTTCGCTCGAACCAAATAGTTCATTCGAACCCCTAAAAGCAATTTTTTTTGCATGGGGTCATTTTTTTCAACTTTTCCTTCCTCACTCAAATTGTAAACCACTTTTTTGGGTTTACTCAGCTATCAGGGAGAGTGTGGAAGACTGTGCATTTCAAATCCTATATAGTTGATATGAGATTGTGATTATGTCATGTAAAGCACCATTAAGTGTGCATGAGTATTTATTAAAATAATATATAATGAGGGTGGCACCTTTTGCAAGTGGGGGGCCTGCCTTCTGCAGCCAACCATATTGGCCAACTAACTAGAATCTACCTCCCTGCAGGGGGGGCCTCCCACTTCTATAATCTACCTCTAAGTAGGGGGGGCCTTGCCGAAGGCTGTCTTAGGGCGAGAAAGCGAAGCACGGATCGGTACCAAGGGAAAATATCCCACTCCCCTGGTACCAAAGGTCTGCCTTCGGCAAGGCCCCCTCGGGAGGTAGATTATATTCATTTTCTCACCCTATTTCCTATACCCACCCAAGACGAATATGGTCGATGGGGTTTGTGGCCAATATGGTCAGCTGCTAATGAAAGGCAGGCCTTAGGTGGGGTTGGTACCGACCTGAGTAACCCACTGGGCCCCCCTGCAACAAAGAGGTAGATTATAGAAGTGGGAGGCCCCCCCTATAGGGAGGTAGATTATTGTTGTTCATCGGGTGGGGGGATTGTCAATGGTTGCCAGGGTTGGGTGGGACTAGAAGGTTCTCGGGCGAGTATGGTCAGTCCCGAAGGGGCATGGTCGGTATTTGTAACAATAAAAGTTTTAAATTAATTGTAAATGAGCCTTTTTATATGCAAATTGACTTGAATTATAAATACAAATACATGTGTGGCTGACTATCTACATTGATCAGTTACACATTGTGTTATGAGCAACCATTGGTGTTTTTGTAATTTTTTATTTGATAAAATAAAGTTTTTTAATGGGTCAAAGTGATTTTTTTTTTGGGAAGTGGAGTGAGCATGGAGTGAGTAGTAATTGGATGGGGGTTGTAACTGGGACATCTCCCCTATATGTTGGATCTAATTTTTTTCATTCTATCCTTATTTTGTTTGACAACTAGGTTAACTATTTCCCTTTGTCCACTCTTTTTCTTAGTTTCTTGTCTTACATATTTGAGCCGCCACTTGTTTTCTATATTTATGGTTTTTCAATATTTTATGTCTTAATACACTATAATCAACATATTTTATTTTATTTTTCTATCACGCTTAAGAAATAACATACATTTAGGTCAAAATAATCATAATTAGTTTATCTTAGCTAGATTTGAAAATATTTTTTCTCTAAGTGTTGCAATTGTTTATTTAGGTATCTTGGTTGAATCTTATAAGCAAATTTTGTAATTGTACAATTGTGTTTCCTTCTTCCAAGCTTATTGGCTAAAGAATATTTTTTTCAACCTTTTTTTACCACACCTTTAATATTTATGTAGAGATTTATTAATATTTTGCAAAATTTATACATTGCAATCATGCCCATTGTTACAGTTAAAAAGTGTGTGTTCATTGATCTAGTAAGAATCTAAGATAGAATCAAATAATATCTAATTTGGTTTTTTTAATTATTTATTGGTTTATGATTAGGATGCAATTGGAGGTTGTTTGTTTTATTGTCGATATTAAAAATAATGCTCCATATTATACAAGAAATTTGCAGAGTGTAGTCTTTTCTGGTAGAAACAACACAAAAGAAAGCAATGAAATCTATTACTGAAATCAATGGGATTCCAAAGGGAGATATGTCTAGCTCATTCTATCTTTAGCTCATACCACTGTCAAAGGTCCTATAGAGGTGCCAACTAACATAAAATATCATGCTCAGTACACTCATTTTTTCTTTGAATTTTGAGCTCGAACAAGAATTTTATGCCACTGCTAACAATATTTGATAAATTGTTATGCATGCAATAGGTTGATTCTATATTATTTCATTTTCACAGCATCATGTTCTTTCCTTTTCACTATGTAATCCATAAGTCAATTCTACTTATATTTTTTCAGCAGTAGCAATTGTACATTTGGTAATTTCTTAAGTTCATGAAGTTCAATGAATGCCAACTATAATGGTTTTTTTCAATGAGTTCATATTAAAAACTAATGTCTATCAAGTGTTGGAATTGATGGTGTATTTTGTTCAATTTAATTTTGTGACAAAAGTTGTCTAATATAAATTTTTAAATCTTTCAAGCAGTTGTGCCATCATGGAAAATAATTTTGGTAATATAAATTTCACATATATATAACTAGAAAATATAGATTTTATTTTGGCAATTTTAGTAGATGGGTTATATGATGCAAGGATTTGTGTGTGGTTATGATGTATGTTTCTATACTATAAAATGTGTTGGTCTAATTAATTATTTAATTACACTTACATAAGTTTACTTAGGTATTTAATTATATTCCTAGGTATCATTTACTAAGTGATAGGTTCACATGTTTTCTTAGGATATAAGATTCATTGTAGAAGGATGAGTTGTCTGTTTCTAGAAGTCTTATCTTATCTAGCATCATTTCCTAGGTAGTTAGTTAGTTGTCACATGTCATAAGATTATGACACATGTCAACATCATATTAACTACTATATCTCAACCTTGCCTATATAAGCAAGGCTTCATATGTACTTTGCCACATATATTCAATTTGGCATTCTTGCATCTTAATGATAGCATGATATTTCAGCCATTTCTCTCTTGTGGAAGTTATTTTGTCTTACAGGTGATTCTGGGGTATTTGAGGAGTTCACCATAAACTCCTACATGGTATAATGGTTGCAGTGTTGCAGACTTCTTCCCAGATCTAAGGGACCAATATTGGCATGAAATTTTTGTTGGGTGTAAGTTGCGGTCTTGAGAGTCTCACCATTGAATCCAAGGCATCAGAGAAAGTCAAAATAGACTTTTGTTTCATCAAAATTTAGCATATTTTGTTAGATATACAAAGGTTTGATCTAGTTGTTTTTATTGGAGTCATTTTCATTTTTGCTTCAGAAATCTAGTTTCCACTCAGTTGCAGGAAAAACGATTTATGGGTTTTGTATTTAGAGTCAAAATTTCAACTGGGTATCTTTTAGATTTTGCATATTTTGCACAAATCTAGAGGAAATTGTTGTACAAAAAATATCATGCATCATTTTTTCTTCTGGCTGAAGGTTAAAAAAAATATTTTCTCATCTTCTGCTTGCTAGATCAAAAAACAATTTCTAGGTTTTGTTTTATCAAAATATTTTTGGGTTTCTGTTTTTGTCTACAAAAAGTGAGTATATTTTTCAAAAATCAAATTAGAAATAAACTTTTTTTGCTAGAAAACCCGTTTTTTGCACGCTAAATTAAGTTTGTTTGAAAAATTCATAACTTTTGGTCACGGCATTCCTTTTTGGCAAATGAGATATCAATAGAAAGCTAGTTTCGAGCACTTCATAGTAGTCAAGACTAGTTTTTCAGATTTTTTCATCTACACAAATTTGAGGTTATTTTTCATTATGGAGGCAGATGTGAACATTCATCAGTGCATGCATTATTTTATTTTTTGTGTGCATTAGTTTTACATTTTCTCTACACTTTATTTCAGTTCTAGATCATTTCTCAATCGACTGTTGTTTCATAGATTCCAGAGTTGTGCCAGTTTGTGAGTTTTCCAGTGTTCCTTAGCATTGGGTTTGTTGTTGTTTTATCATGATTTCGACTTGAGTCCTTGAGTGACTCTAATATGGTTTCTAGCAAACAAAAGTATCTTTCCTTGCTTGTTGAATTGAGGATTCCAGTATTACTCCATATTGTACTTTCAGTGCTTCTCTTGCAAAAGGTTATCTCATTATGGGGGGGACTGAATGGTCTCTCTTGTCATCCTTTGTGTGGATGGAGATTGATTGGATTTGTGATGGATATCATTATTATATTTCATTTTTTTTTGGAGAGGAGTTTTGTCCCAATGGATTTTCTCTCTTTCTCTATTTGTGAGGGATTGCATTGCATTTGTATATGGGTATTTAACATGGCCTAGTAGCTAGGACCCATCATTGCATATTTGCATCATTTTCATAATAATTTTCTTCCTAAATTGTACTTATGGGGGGTGTTGGTGTAATTAATTATTTAATTACACTTACATAAGTTTACTTAGATATTTAATTATATTTCTAAGTATCATTTACTAAGTGATAGGTTCACATGTTTGCTAAGGATATAAGATTCCTTTTAGAAGGATGAGATGTCTTTTCTAGAAGTCTTATCTTATCTAGAATTATTTCCTAGGTAGTTAGTTAGTTGTCACATGTCATAAGATTATGACACATGTCAACATCATATTAACTACTACATTTCAACCTTGCCTATATAAGCAAGGCTTCATATGTACTTTGTCATATATTCAATTTAGCATTCTTGCATCTTAATGATAGCATAATATTTCAGCCATTTCTCTTTTGTGGAAGTTATTTTGTCTTGTAGGTGATTCTGGGGTGTTTGAGGAGTTCACCATAAACTCCTACAAAAATTTATGTTGCATAAAGGTAAACTACTTGTAATGGGTAGTAGGAGTGCAGAAGATTGCATCTATTTGTTGGATGGCGATTGAAGGGATTTCGATTCAAACTATAGGCTATAAGATGGTAGGATAATAAATTTATAGACTACCTAGATGCAAACTATTGGATGTTGTGGTTGTTTTGCTGATATGTGGTTGTCATTGATGTCAAAACTATTAGCATTGGTGATGCTTAAGGCTGTAGATGTTGAGGAGATTGAGAAAATTCTAATAAATATGTTTGTAAGTAGCAAGTGAAGCTAAGAAGGTCATAATGGTGTAAAGTTTAGTACGATGATGTTCAGGTGTTGCGCTCTAATTGGTTTCTTGTTGAACCTATCTAGTATGTTTTTTGAAATTCTCAGTGGTACGCATCAAGATCTGTGCAAGTTAAGTGTTCTAGTGTCCCTACAGTCATTCTAGTACTGTAGCAGTTGTCCTTGGAAGAGGAAGTTGGAATTCCGGCAATTCGAGTTGTTGTGTATGTTCTTGCGACGTTCATGGATGATTTTAGATCATGTTTAATCTTTGTTGGATGTCTACGCTATTTGGTGTGATCGTAATAAAATATTTTTCTGATGTATGTTCAGGTTTTCATGTATTAAGGCCGACAGTCATAATTCATTATTATTTGTGGTTGACGGAGTTGTTGATGTAAATCTATATAGTGGATATATAAGTGAGGTTGTTTTTGGTATGAAAAGAAGCTTGGGTGTGTGCTCGGTGTATAAGTGCAAAATTCATGTGCGAATAAAGATAAAATCATTTAGGAGCAAAGCAGAGTGTGAAAGAAGATTGAGCAGAGTGTATGAAGATTTTATGTGCCTAACTAGAATTGTCATCAAGCTTTTGTAGAAGCTATTTTCTCAGTTCATCCCACTCAGATGGTTTTAATCTGATTGTCTTATGTAAGGCAATGAGCCTTCCTTTGAGCAGTGAGCTCTAGGTAGTGTGCCTGAATGCAAGTGCATTCTCTATTCATTTTTCATTATACTTTTAACAAGGTATAATTATGGATTAACCTCCACCGTGGTTTTCTCCCTTAACAAGATTTCCATACAAAAATATTGGTGTTGTGTGTTTCTAATGTGTTGCTTAATTCTTGCTTTCACTGTTAATCATCAGATCTAGAATTAAAGGTTAACAAGTTTGATTAAAGTTGTAAATTTTGTGACAACTGATTCACCCCCCCTCTTAGTTGTATCTTCTTCTTTTGCCAACAATTGGTATCAGAGCTAGTTACTCTAAAGGTGAAGCTTAACAGCTTGAGGTGATCTGAGATGGCATCTTACAAGAAGGATAGTCCTAGATTCGATGGTACAAACTAAACTATGTGGAAAGTCATAATGGAATGTCATTTGAAGTGCATTGGTGAACCATTTTGGAAGATTACAAAGAGTGCATATACTATTCCTCAGAATGGTCCCTCTACTCCTGATGAGATCAAATAAGCTGAAATAAATACCAGGGCTATTGAAGCATTGGTGAGTGCCTTGACAGATTCAGAAACGTCAAATGTGATGGGTCTAAAGACAGCACATGAGATCTGGACAAAGCTAGAGTTATTGTATGAAGGAAATCCACTAGTGAAAAGTGCTAAGCTACAATGTCTAAAAGAAAAATGGGAGGACATGAAGATGAGTGAAGATGAGAGAATCCACTCTTTCTCTCAAAAATTAAATGAACTAGTGATGAGCATTAGATGCGTCGATGGTGTCTTGGATGAATAAGAAATTGCTGCTAAGATACTTAGATCTATGCCTCCTTCCTACAAATCCAAAGCTCATGCTATTGATGAACTCAGGTCAGTGACTAAAATAATAAGAGACATGCTGATTGGAAAACTTGTAGCCTTTGAGTTAAGTGAATTTGGTGGATCTACTCCTAAAGTAGAGTTTGCATTCAAAGCCACTGTATCAGGGAAAAAGAAATATGATATAGGAGAAAGTTCCAAGAAGACATTCAAGTATGAAGATGAGATGAAACAGATTGAAGATGAAGAAAGAGAGCTAGAAGAGGTGGAAGCATTAATTGTAAGAAGAGAATCCAGAGGTCATGGTAAGTACAAAGGAAAGCTACCTATCAAATGTTTTTCCTGCAGTAAAATAGGTCATTTTGCATCAAGGTGTCCTGAAAGAACTTCTAAGTACAAGCCTGAAGACACTAGATTTCATAAGAAATGCTATTATATATGTTGAAGAAGGTACTAGTAATGATGAATCTGATAAAGAAATTAGAAATGAAGATGGATGAGTATTCATTGCTATCAAGGAAAATAGCCAAGTGTCCACTTAATATGCTAGTAATGTGAATATTGAGAAAGCTCTTGTAGCCAAAGTTGGAAAAGGATGAATGGGTGATTGATAGCAAATGTTCACATCATATGACTGGTGACAAAAACAAGTTTGTAAACTTGGATAATTATGATGGTGGCATTGTAAGATTTGGAGACAACACTTCTAGTGTGATTCGTGGCAGAGGCACTATTTCTTTTGGTGGTAAACATAATACTGATGATGTTCTTTATGTAGAAGGTTTAAAGCATAACTTGTTGAGTGTTGGACAGATGGTAGACAAGGGATACAATATTCAGTTCAAAGATGGTAAGTGCAGGATACTGGGAAATTCAGAAAAAGCAATTGCTTCAGGTACAAAGACAAAAGGTAATATCTTCCACTTGAACTGCTGGTGAAAGTTGTTTGATTGCTCAAATTGATGTAAGTTGGTTATGGCATAGATGGTTGTGTCATGTGAACTTTGATAACATTGTAAAGATAAGTTATTCTCAAGTGGTTAGAGATCTTCCTAAGATAGTGAAGCCTACTAACATTGTATGCAAAGAATGTCAGATGGGAAAGAAAACTAGAAAAAAAATTTGGAGCAAACAATACAACTCTAATGGAGTATTGGAATTGGTACATACTGATCTATGCAGTCCCTCCAGAATCAGAAGTCTACAAGGTGAAAGGTACTTTATGTTGCTTATTGATGATTATTCTAGAATGATATGGGTTGCCTTCTTAAGAGAAAAAACATGAAGCATTAGAAAATTTCAAAAGCTTCAAAGATATGACAGAGAATGAGATAGGTCTGAAGGTCAAATGTTTCAGGTCAGACAGAGGTGGAGAATTCACTTTCAGGGAATTCAATACTTTCTGTGAAGATCATGGAATTCAAAGACAACTATCTGCTCCCCGGACCCGTCAACATAATGGAGTTGTTAAAAGAAAGAACAAAATAGTTCTAGACATTGCTAGAACCATGGTGTTGAAGAAAATGTTCCTCATTTCTACTGGAAAGAAGCAATAAGCACTTCTATATACACTATCAACCGGGTAAATGTCAATAGTAATTTTGGTAAGACTCCTTTAAAGCTATGGTTTGGTTATAAGCCTACTGTGAAGTATTTCAAAAAAATTGGAAGCAAATGCTACATCAAGAGAGATGATGATATAGGCAATTTTGATGCTAGAAGTGATGAAGGAATCTTTCTAGGTTACTCTACTAAGAGAAAAGCTTACCGGTGTTTTAATAAAAGGTTGAAGAAAATGGTTGAAAGTGCTAATGTCAAAGTTGATGAAGATATTGACAGACCATCTAGATGTAGTGGATATGATTCAGATGATAATTCTAATAATGGACAGAATGTTCAGACACAGAGTCAACTAAAAATTGTTCTAGTGAACCAAGGGAATCAAGAAGCAGAAACTAATGGAAATGTTGAAGGAAGAGCAGAAAAAGTCGAAGTCAAAGAAAATGCTAAAACTCCAAGGTATGTAAGGTGAAATCATTTTGATAGTCAGATCATAGGAGACAAAAGTAAAGATGTGCAAACTAGAAGGAGAATATTAGAAGAATATTGTTTGATTTCTAAAGTTGAGCCTAGCAATATCAATGAAGCATGCAAGGATGAATATTGGATGGAAGCCATGAAAGAAGAACTAATGCAGATACAGAAAAATGAGACATGGGAACTTGTTCCTAGACCTAAAGAAAAAAATGTGATTGGTACCAAATGGGTGTTTCGGAATAAACTAAATGAGCAAGGTGAAGTAGTTAGAAACAAAGCAAGGTTGGTTTGCAAAGGGTATTCACAAATGGGAAGTATTGATTTTGATGAAAGTCTTGCCCCTGTTGCTAGAATAGAAGCTGTGAGATTATTTCTTGCTTATGCTACTTTCAAGAATTACAAAGTTTATCAGATGGATGTAAAGTCGGCATTTCTAAATGGTGAACTAGAAGAAGAAGTTTATGTTGAACAACCAATGGATTTCAATTGACTGATGAAAAGGACATGGTGTGTCAATTGAAGAAACCCCTATATTGACTTAAGCAAGCCCCTAGAACTTGGTATGTTGGATTGGACAAGTACTTGTTGAAGCTTGGATTCAGTAAGGGTACTACAGATAGCAATTTGTATTTCAAGCTAGATCAGCATAAAGAGCTGATAAGTGAAGTTTTTGTTGATGATATTATTTTTGAAGGTGATGATGACTTCTGTATGAAGGTTGTTGATGAAATGAAAAGTGAATTTGAAATTTCAATGATAGGAGAACTGAAATTATTTTTAGGATTGCAAATCACTCAGTTAGAAGATGGAATCTTTATATCTCAGTCCAAATATGTAAAGGAGTTACTGAAATTTTTTGGGATGGAAGACTCAAAACCAGTTGGTACACATATGGTAACTGAATGTAAACTGACACAGAAGGATGAATCTCCTAAGGAAAATCAAACAAAATGCAAGTCAATGATTGGTGGATTACTGTATTTAACTCAAACAAGGCTAGATATAATGAATTTTGTATGCATGGTTGCTAGATTTCAAGCATATCCAAAGGAATCACATGTAACTGTTGGAAAAAGAATTTTCAGATACCTAAAAGGAACAATTGATTTTGGATTATGGTATCCAAAGGATGATGATCTTATTTTGAATGCTTATATTGATGCAGATTAGGCAGGTGATGTCAATGACAGAAAAAGTACAAGTAGCAGTATGTTCTTCCTAGGGAAGAAGTTGGTGTCTTGGCTAAGCAAAAAGCAGAACTCAGTTTCCTTATCTACTGTTGAAGCAGAATACATTGTTGTTGCTAATAACTACAATCAAGTAATGTGGATGAAGCAGAGGCTAAGTGATGTCAAGATTGAGTATGAAGAGCCTATTACCATATTTTGTGACAATTCAAGTGCCATAAACATTTCCAAGAATCCAGTGATGCATTCAAAGACAAAGCATATCTCCATCAAGTATCACTTCAAGATAAAGTGAGTGACAAAAAATTTAGACTAGAATATGTATCTACCAAGGAGCAAGTTGCAGATATTTTCACTAAGCCATTGCTTAAGGATACTTTTGAGTACCTCAGAGGCAAGTTAGGGGTGATTTCGCCTGCTGGTCAGAGTTGATGATGCAAGTGTTTGCATCAGTCCGTGAATTCATTGCTATATCTTATTCTAGATTGATGTTGTGGTGGTTGCTACTCAGGGGGAGTAGTCAGATGTTTTCAAATATGTGGTTCAGAGCTTGTGAACCTTTGTCATTGATGTCAAAGGGGGAGAGAAGTGTAATGTGAAAAATTGCAACAAGAGAAAAGTGTAAAGTGAAGAACCTTTGTGGAACAAAGGGGGAGAAGTGCAATTTAGAGCCAAGGGAGAAGATGGAAGAGCTAGTTGGGTTGATGGTATTCTTTTTCACATCATGTGTTGCCATCAATGCCAAAGGGGGAGATTGTTGGATGTTGTGGTTGTGTTGTTGATATGTGGTTGTCATTGATGTCATCACTATTAGCATTGGTGATGCTTAAGGCTGTATATGTTAAGGAGATTAAGAAAATTGTAATAAATATGTTTGCAGGCAGCCGGTGAAGCTAAGAAGGTCAGAATGGTGTAATGTTTAGTACGATGATGTTCAGGTGTTGCGTGCTAATGGGTTTATTGCTGAACCTATCTAGTATGTTGTCCAAAAATTTTAGTGGTATGCATCAAGATCTGTGCAAGTTAAGTGTTATGGTGTCCCTACAGTCATTTTGGTGCTCTAGCAGTTGTTCTTGGAAGAGGAAGTTGGAATTCTGGCAATTCCAATTGTTGTGTATGTTCATGTGACGTTCGTGGATGATCCTAGATCATGTTCTATCTTTGTTGCATGTTCGCACTATTTGGTGTGATTGTAATCGGAGATTTTTCCGATGTATGTGTAGACATCCAAATTTGATCACTTCCATATGATCAAAATTGTCTACTTTATTCATCTATTTCATTAATAGTGATTAAATAATTTATTTAATCATTATTTCATTTCCTGCCTAAGGTTCCTAAAGTATGTAATTAAATAAATTAAATACTTTACCTTACCCCCTTGTCTTCTCTAAATTAAATAAACATGACGAATTATTTAATTTAGTCATTTAACCATTTGAATTCAAACCAATTTTTAATTCCCCTTTTTCTCTCTCCTTGTCACATTCTCCATAACCCTCTTTTAATCTAGATTAAATTAATTAATTTGTGATTAGGATGTGCACCACTTAATCTTGATTAAGTGTCACATCCTCCATAATCTCCCACTTGCATCTAATCTCTCATTAATTACCTTAATCGTGTGTTTGCACAACCTTAATCAGAATCATTAACCACATTTGGCTTACCTTTTCTGGTCAACCTTCCCACTTACCATTTTTAGCTTGGACTCTCTTCCCCATGTGAATTTTTAATTCACATTTATTCAACCAAGGTTCCCCTCTTCCCCATGTGAATTTTTAATTCACTTTTATCTTCCCAAGGTCTTCCCCATCCCCCATGCAAGATTCTAGAAGCCTTGACTTGTCACTTCACATGTGCCAAGGGCTTCTAGAACCTTGGACTTGTCACATCACCCACATGTGACAAATCTCCAATTTTTTGGAGACCCTCTCTTATCCACTAGATTCTTCCAATCATTGTGAATTTTTAATTCACTTTTATTCCTCCAAGGAATCTTCTCATCCCCCAAGATCCACCTCATTTCCACATCACTCCACCTTAAGACATCTCACCTTCCACATGTCAAGATGTGAGGGCTTGTGAGTCCTCAACTCACCATAGCCCTTCATCTTGATCTTTGTTGGATCAATCCCAATCGTTGAATTCTCTAGAGAATTCCAATTAGCCTATAAATACCCCTCATTTCTCTCATTTTAAGAGGGATCAAGTCTTTTGCAAATAAACTCTTGCAAAATTGTCATTCAAGCTCTCATCCATTTTAGCACCCATATTGCATCAATTGATTTTGGATTATGGTATCCAAAGGATGATGATCTTATTTTGAATGCTTATATTGATGCAGATTAGGTAGGTGATGTCAACAATAAAAAAAAGTACAAGTAGCGGTATGTTCTTCCTAGGGAAGAAGTTGGTGTCTTGGCTAAGCAAAAAGCAGAACTCAGTTTCCTTATCTACAGTTGAAGCAGAATACATTGTTGTTGCTAATAACTACACTCAAGTAATGTGGATGAAGCAGATGCTAAGTGATTTCAAGATTGAGTATGAAGAGCCTATTACCATATTTTGTGACAATTCAAGTGCCATAAACATTTCCAAGAATCCAGTGATGCATTCAAAGACAAAGCATATCTCCATCAAGTATCACTTCTTGAAAGATAAAGTGAGTGACAAAGAAGTTAGACTAGAATATGTATCTACCAAGGAGCAAGTTGTAGATATTTTCACTAAGCCATTGCTTAAGCATACTTTTGAGTACCTCAGAGGCAAGTTAGGGGTGATTTCCCCTCCTGATCAGAGTTGATGATGCAGGTGTTTGCATCAGTCCGTGAATTCACTGCTATATCTTATTCTGGATTGATGTTGTGGTGGTTGCTACTCAAGGGGAGTAGTCAGATGTTTTCAAATATGTGGTTCAGAGCTTGTGAACCTTTGTCATTGATGTCAAAGGGGGAGAGAAGTGTAATGTGAAAAAGTGCAACGAGAGAAGTGTAAAGTGAAGAACCTTTGTGGAACAAAGGAGGAGAAGTGCAATTTAGAGCCAAGGGAGAAGATGGAAGAGCTAGTTGGGTTGATGGTATTCTTTTTCACATCATGTGTTGCCATCAATTCCAAAGGGGGAGATTGTTGGATGTTGTGGTTGTCATTGATGTCATCACTATTAGCATTGGTGATGCTTAAGGCTGTATATGTCAAGGAGGTTAAGAAAATTTATATAAATATGTTTGCAGGCAGCCAGTGAAGCTAAGAAGGTCAGAATGGTGTAGTGTTTAGTACGATGATGTTCAGGTGTTGCATGCTAATGGGTTTATTTCTGAACCTATCTAGTATGTTTTCCAAAAAATTTAGTGGTACGCATCAAGATCTGTGCAAGTTAAGTGTTATGGTGTCCCTACAGTCATTTTGGTGCTCTAGCAGTTGTTCTTGGAAGAGGAAGTTGGAATTCTAGCAATTCCAGTTGTTGTGTATGTTCATGTGATGTTCGTGGATGATCCTAGATCATGTTCTATCTTTGTTGCATGTTCACACTATTTGGTGTGATTGTAATCGGAGATTTTTCCGATGTATGTTCGGGTTTTCATGTATTAAGTCCGACAGTTGTAATTCATTTATTATTTGTGGTTGACAAAGTTGTTGATGTAAATCCGTGTAGCGGATATATAAGTGAAGTTATTTTTGGTATGAAAAGAATCTTGGGTGTGTGCTCGATGTATAAGTGCAAAATACATGTGCGAATAAAGATAAAATCATTTATGAGCAGAGCAGAGTGTGAAAGAAGATTGAGCAGAGTGTATGAAGATTTTATGTGCCTAATCGGAACTGTCATCAAGATTTTGTAGAAACTATTTTCTTAGTTCATCCCACTCAGATGGTTTTAATCTGATTGTCTTATGTAAGGCAGTGAGCCTTCCTTTGAGCAGTGAGCTCTAGGTAGTGTGCCTGAATGCAAGTGCATTCTCTATTCATTTTTCATTATACTTTTAACAGGGTATAATTGTGGATTAACCTCCATTGTGGTTTTTTCCCTTAATAGGGTTTCCACACAAAAATATTAGTTTTGTGTGTTTCTGATGTGTTGCTTAATTCTTGCTTTCACTGTTAATCATCAGATCTGGAATTAAAGGTTAATAAGTTTGATTAAAGTTGTAAATTTTGTAACAACTGATTCACCCCCCTCCCCCTCTCAATTGTATCTTCTTGTTTTTCCAACATACAATTTAGGTTGCAATTGCATAGGGTGTAGAAAGGCAACCTGGAAGGTTGGCATTTGATGCATTCTCTATCTTTTTTTAGATGTTTTACTTGTATAAATCTTTCAAAAAGATTTAATTGTCCATGTTGCACCTTTATTTTCACATATAATCAATTTAATTTTTCAACTAATTTCCTTTGTGTAGAAATGGGCTTGCAAAATAAATTACATTGAATAAAGAAGACTACTAAGAAATTATTTGATTTTGTTGGTCCATTGATTTTCAATATTGTTTTATAATTCTCATTTTGACAAGCTCGTCTTCAACTACATTTTTAGGAATCTACCACAATCAAACTTAAAATCAACTAATTAATCAAATAATTAAAATTTTCACAATGAAGGTTGCAAGATTTTATTGATCTCAAACTATTACTAACCTAAATCATTATATCATGCCAACTCATCTACTAGGAAACACAATTTTTTTTTTAAATCGACGACAAATACTTCTATTACAATACTACAAAGGCAAGTACTGGCCACTATGTGCAACATGTTAGATTATACATTCATATAAATTACATGATTCATGATGCTTTTATGTTTTTTATGTTTTTGATAAGATAAGCATCATTTACAGGGTGTTGTACCCTTCACACATGAAGCCCAAAGGGCCAAAGGAAAGCATAGTTCAAACAAAACTTGAACTAGAAGAACAAACATAAATAGTTTTCCAACAGTTGTAGAACAACTAAAAATTAGACAACCCCCGAACCAGAGGGGTCCAAATTGATTCCCCAAACCCGAGGCCATGAAGGGTAGCGGATTTGGGGAGACCCTTCTTTCGCAGCACAACCGACTAGGAAGGCTCAAAATTGAGAACTAACGAGTGAGGCGAGGGGAGCGGAACCACAACAACCACCTCGAGAGAGGAGCCACCACACAATGAGGGAGCCGACTGCGAAGCAACGCAAATAGGAGCAAACAAAGGTCCAGTAGAGTCTATCAACATAGGACATGTAGGTTATGACAGAACATCGTCAGTAGAAGGTTCTAACGGAAGAGAGACAACAAAAGGCTCCATGAAAAAGATAGTTGGAAGAGGGTCCTTGGTAGTCACAAGGGGGTCAGCCTGCAAAAAACTAACCGAAGGAGCTCTCGAAGGAGGAGAACCCACAGTGAGATGGTCCGAGAGAGCATCCTTCCACCAAGTTGCAACACCCTTGCAGTGGGAAAGAGGCCAAGTAGAGGCCAAGTGACCCACCGAAAATCAAATCCTACACCAAAAGGGGAGACCCTCATAGTCCAAGAGTTGCTTCCAAGGTCTATCTTCCACCAACAAAACCACATCACCATGGAGAGGTTTAGAGATGTCCAAATCGACTAACAACTGAGCTATCGTAGTATGTCCTAGCTCCCTAGTTGTAGAGTCCACCATTAAGAAGCGTCCAATGGTGTTACCAATAGCTTCATAATAAGATTCCTCCCAAACTGGAGAGGGAGATTCAGCAGACAGACCCAAACTGGTCTGGTGTTCAGCGGCTCCGTAAGGGGATTGAACGAGCAAGACCAAGGCCTGATGGATAGAGAATGAATACCCCACATCCACCCCCTATCCAACACACAGTTTCTCTCAGCAGAGGAAGAAAAGGTAGCAATAAAAAACCCCTAGCACTAGGGTAGAGCTCGATCTCCTTAGAAACCAATAGCTTCCAGGAGTTAGACACCTAAGTATGGAGATTGGGGAGGGAAGGCCATAGGCCATTGAACCTATAGACCACTCCCTGTGCCAAATAATAAACCTCGTTCTCTACACCCTCATAACCACAAACCACCACAGGAGAATCCTGGGCACAGGGCAAAGGCCGACAAGCCTGAGTAGGGGGTCGAGCACCCACCTTAGCTACCTCCGAAAAGGATTTTGTGCAATCAAAAGAACCCCCAGTAGGAGGAGGGTAAACTAACCCAGGAACAACATCTGCCACAACAAGGACAGGAGTAGAAGACAACAAGGAGGTCGCTCCCAAACCAAACGGAGCAGCATCTCGAAGACACTCCACCGCAGGAGTAGAGGCCAAGCCCAATCCTAGCGTAGAAAACTGATGAGCACACGCACCCACCTGATTAACGCATGCACCCAACACAAAGTTCGAAGGAAAGACATGAGTAGAGGGAGAAATGACTGCCACAGGGCCTCCATCCAAGCACTCCCGCTCTGGAACCAACAAAGTTTCCCATTGCCCGTCACAAGGAGAACTCCCACTCAGCGACATTTTGAAATTTTGATCACATTTTAATACAGATTAAATTATTTATGATTTTTATGTTTAATATATATGATATCATGTTTTTGGGTTCGATATCTCTTTTATGCTTGCATGTTGATGTTTATGATTTTGATTTTTTTCATCTTATAATTGTATGTTTATGATATTTTTTATTTATATCTTACATTAACTTGTGCTTATATATGGTTATTGTCTATGTGTTTTTATTGGAATTAAATTAGGGGGCATATGTTTTTATGATCATATTTTATATGTTTATTATATGATGATATATTTTGTTATGTTTATATATTTTTATCATTATTCATTTTTTTAATTGTTTACATGGACTTTGTTTGTGACTAATTAGAGATCAAGACATATATGTCATTAACATTTATTTTGCACGAATTATGTTTTGGAGTGACAAGTTCACAATCATTTCCATGTTTAAAGGAGAATTTACTTCTTTTTTTACATTTTTTTTATGTTGTCAGAATTGATAATTTAGTTAGAGCCCTTATTACACTATTTGTAGAGTCAAATCTTATTCCACTTTAAAATTATTTCATGTTTGTCTCCTTGATCATAGCACTTATCTATTTGGTTAGATTCATGTATATTTTTCCTCTTGATCAAAAAGATACTACTTTCCACATAATGAGAATCTCTCACCCTACTCCTAAGTTAAGTAGTTTTTGTAGACAATTGCAATGGTTATGATTAGATGATCATTTTTTAATGCTTGAAAAATTCTAGTCATTGTATGATTTTTCTTATTTTATAGGCTCTCAAAATAGAGCACTCATTGCAAGGAGAGTACATGTAATCAACATTCATATTTGTATACTTTGACTAGATATGTATCCTTTCAATGTTTGTAAAATATTTTTTTTTTGTGTTAACTACTTGATTTTACTTCAATGTGTATTCTCAAATCAATTTTGCTTACAAGTCAAAGTGGGGGAAAAATGTAATGGTGAAAATTACATACCCATACCTTTTTTCCATATTTTTTGGGCCCACTAGAACTAGGTTGTCTTTTATACATTGACTATTGTGCAAGATGTCATATTTTGCATAGAAGTTGGTAAATAATCTTATCATATTAGTTTGTCCATATCATCACTCATTAGTTGGGTATAGGCCTACTCTCCATATCTTGTGATTCATCATCTTGGTTCAAATTCATGGCTGTGGAATTGTCCTACATCATTTCAATAGTCATGGAGTTCAATTGTGGACCTTTAAATTTAAATTTCATAATTTGAGCTCATCTTTCTCTCTATTAATATTCAATACGAGCCAATTAAAATACAAATTGTTTCAAATTTCATGCTTGGGTTATGCATTTAAGGACTAACCCCTAATTCAATATAATAATTAAGGATAATCATGAGATTATTCATGTGAGAGCATCATAGAAATATCATGGTGAATTGCAATTACATTATTTGTTTGAATAATTATCCTAGGCACACTTCAATGCTTGTATCTTGTGTTCAATCTTAATTCAACATCATTGAACCAATCTATCAAGGGGTATGATTTAGGAGAACATAACCCTTACAATTCAAAAGATGCACCAAAGATGTTTGGACAAACTAAATATTTCTCATTTGATTCAGGCATTAGAAGATTGAAGTGAAGTATTTTATATTGTTAGATTCTTGCTGATTCACTTTTATGAGCACAAGTTCTAAGCTGCATATCCATTTACTTTCACATGTGTAGATATGAATCAAAGTGAAACACTCTGATTTTGCAATTTCTAAGACACTTATTCAAATAACTCCCTAATTTTTAATATGTTGGTGACTACATTTTTAACATCTTCAACAATATATTTGACATTGAGTATCGTATTTCAACTTGTGACATTTTATTTATGATTCAATCAATTTAACATTATGACATAGTCTCATGTCCATCACTTTTTAAAATAATCAATTACATAGCTAGCCACGTTTATTTTATTATATATAATTTTTCATTAAAAAATCATTCAATTTATATTACCAATTTAATATTTAATTATATGATAATCTTTATCTCCTTATTATTTAATTATTTGTACTAAATAAACTGTAATGAAATAATTTATTTTCAATATTAAATTATACATATGGGAAGATCACCTCCCCAGGACACACTCAACCATCAATTCTTTGTCAACAACTATTGTTAATCAAATGACAGCAAATCATTATCAACCAATACTGATTAACAACAGGCTTTGACAGGGAAAAGTTTTAGTGACATAGGACGTATTTTCCATTATTTTGTAAGCATGTAAGTGGAATCTTTTCCCTCCCTCCAAAGCAATGTATTACCAACTCAAGAGTTAAATATTCCCAACAAAGTCTGACTAAATCTAGTAAGATCGATTCCACTGACAAATAACAGCCACTAATTCAAACAAAATAAAAGAGAATTGAACATCAGCAAAATAGAAAATTTTAAACCTCATAGAAGATTCTTCACCTTCTCTGTGCTATTTTGTTAATGGTCAGAAACCATTTCTAACAATATTTTTTAATGAACACTTGTCTCTCAAGAAGAAACTCATGGGTATGTTACATTATTCTTAAATCCATGAAATAATTCTCAAATAACAATTTGTTTACCCACTGAGATGTAAGACGAGTTTGATGGTTATAATATAGAAACTTTAAATGCAATTAGTGCATTTATAGAGCTGTTTGAAGTTACAGGTATAAGAGAAGAGTTTGTATTGGTTATAAAAGCTGTAAGCTTTGAAGCATCAATTGTTTAAATTATATGAATTGAAAGACAAAGTACACGAATATATGTGCATAGAAGATTTTTTCAGTTCAAAATTCAGGAATCACAGAAGATATCAGACTACACAAATCAATTAGTAACATGTGGGTCATGAGTAATCTTAGAAGAAGACATTCTTATGATGCTTCTTGGGAATTTGCCAGCATTATATTCTAGATGGGTAATAGCTCTAAGTGTTAAGCTAATTTGAAATTTCAGCAAGTCGTTGCAAGGTTCTTCAAGAAGAAATCAAAATAAAGGATGCAGGCTTCAATCAAAAGCTTTTTTATAGCTTTGTTTTTGGTGGGATCCAAGGGCAAGGTGAAGTTCAAGAGTGAACAAACTTCAGTTCTAGTACAAGTTTTTAAAGAATAGTAAAGACACAAAAGAGGAGAAAAGAAGGATAATTGTTTTCATTATGGGACTCTAGGGTATTTTAAGAAATAATGTACAAAATGGTTGGTGTAGCTAGACAGCTTTAATCAATGATCAAAAACATCTACTTATGGACATTACATCTCCAGGATATGGTGTTTCAAAGTGTTCATATCTAGACTCGAGCAACTCAACATATGACACTTGAAAGAGGTTTATAAAAAGTATTCAAAGGAAAGATTGTCACCCTTGGAGATGACAAGAAGCATGGGAATATTGGAGTTGGCTTGATGTCTCGTTGAAAATGCTGAATGGTGCATATAAGCGAATTGAAGATGTATGGTATGTCCCTACTTTAGAAGAAAACATCTTGTCAATTAGCAAGATTATTGATGGAAGAATATTTATCCAATTTGACAATAATGTATGTGTTCTAAACGATGCAGAAGGGGTAATTATTACTAAAGGAATTAGCGATGACAATTTGTACAGGTTGTGCATAGCAACACCAAAAGAGGAATTAGCAATAGCATATCATGAAAAATCAAATTCAGCCTTTTGGCATTACAGATTTGGATGTGAATACACATTCACATAAAGTATTACAAAGGCAACATCGTGTAGATGATTTGAATTTACATCTACTGGTTGAGATAGGAAGCAATTTATATAGCTACATATGTCTAAAAATACATTGTTGATTGCTGATTGCATAAGAAGACACCTTATGGATCATGGCATGGAAGCAAGACAAATGTCAAGGGTTTGGTGATTTTTGGTTGTTTGGCATATGCACACATACCAAATGAAGAATGAAAGAAACTAGATGACAAGATGAAGAAAGGCATAATGAATGGTTACAACCTAGATTCAAAAAAAATGAATAATTTATGATCTCAAAATACATGAGATTCTAATGAGAGATGTCATGTTTGATGAAGTTCAATTTTTCATAAACTAGAGAATGTGCAGGCTACAAAAAAGGAATTTGTTTATTGCACACGGAAGAAGAACTTGAGCATGAGGACTCTAATCCAATTGGAACAATAAAAGCACTTCAACCTATAGTTATAAAACAAGATAACCTATTCAATGGTGGAAAGAACTTCAACGATCAACAAGAGTAAGAAAACCCACACAAAAGGCACAAGATCGTATGATCTTTATATAGAAGTTGATGGACCAGTAAATGTTCAAGTAGTACCTGAAAGTAGTGATCATGCTATAGGTTAGAGTCATGTAATAGATGTTGAATATGAATCACTCAGAAAGAGATAAATTTCAGAACTCACAAGGCTTCCACCAAGAAGGGCATTAGTTGGGTGTAATTGGCTATTCGAACAAAAGTATAAGATAGATGGATCGGTTGACCACTATAAGGCTTCATTGGTGGCAAAAGGATAGACCTAAATTGTAGGTTTGGATTATCATGGCACCTTCTCATCCATAGTCACGATAACAGCAATCAAAGTTCTATCAACAATTCTACCATCATTAGATCTTCATGTACCCCAAATTGATATAAAAATTAAAAAAATATATTAGAAGGCTACATACAAGAAGGAAAGAAGTTGGTATAAAGAAGACTTTGTATGGATTGAAATAGTCCTCTAGAGCATTGTATGATATTCATGAGAATCCAATAAGCAATCCATTGGAAATAGGCAAGAATTTCATTATAAATGTGTCCCAAAACACAAGAAGCAGCAAAATATATAGACATAGTTGGGAGCTTAATATATGCACTGGTTTCCAGTAGACCTGATATTGCATGTGTTATAAGCATTGTCCTGGACCACAATATTGGATAGCAATCAAAACAATTTTGAGATATCTTGAAGCAATAACTAAGCAAAGAATTACATTTAGTGGGAGTTTAGAAGAATCTCAGAAGCTTTTAGGTATAAGAAGTGGTCAACTTAAGGATATTGTTTTCTCCTTAGTGGAGGTGTTGTTTTGTGGAAAAGTAAGAAACAATCAACAATTTATCGTTGAAGTGTAGAAACAGAGTATATTTATAAGTCAACCAAAAAAAATAAATATGGTTGAAAAGTAGGACACTAGGATTGTTAAACCCAATTAACAGTGTTGAATGTGACAATCAAAATTGTATCATGATAAAAGATTCAAAGTATCATGGAAAATTTAAGCACATTGAAATACAGTATCATTTCATTCATGAATAAATTGAAAAAAACTTTATACAAATGAAATACTGTGCAGTTGAAACAATGGTGGTAGATGCATTGACAAAGGCACTACTAAGAAACAAGTTTGAGTTTTATGAGGAAGGATTAAATGTATTACAACCTAATTGAGAAAGATCTGGTTAATTGAGTGTGTTGGGCAGAAATGATAGCCATATATTTAGGAATTAGTGTTATATTCTACCATTTAGCAAAGGGCATCACATGAGAACTGTGTAAGTGTTGTTAGGAATACATTAGCTGTAGGATATTAAGTAAATCTAGGACAGTTGGGTTGAGTCTTTTAGACGGATTCTTCTACTTTATTTTATAAATAAACATGCAATCATGTTTCAGTTTAAATTCTGTTTTTGTTCTAGCAGGGCCTTTCTTAATGTTTATCATTGTGTTCTGAACCCATGACCTCCTACAATTAATACAGGGCCTTTCTTAAGCAGTGCTACAGGGCCTGCTAATTCTGGCTGATCTCCATCAGAGAAAGAGGAGGAGGATAACAGCAACAACAAGCGAGTGTTTGGAGCATATGGCAATGGAGCATACTCGTTTATCTAGGTGCCTACAGACGTGGTGGCAGTACTTTTGTTGTGGTTTGGTAGTTCTTCTAGCTTGATAAATATTTTTTCATTTAAGCGGGGAAGAGCTTAAGTTGCCTGCACCTTCTGGTTAAGGTTTCAGACTTAGGTCACTATGAAAACAATTAGCATATTGATTAACAATATACCAAAAATTTATGTTGGTTGTTTAACATCTATTACATCAAAGACATCATATTTTCACAATTGATTAGAGTGTATTTTTTTTAATTCATCACAAAGTTGAATCTAGAAAAAACATACACTAATGTACTATATCATCATAAATCATGCTTTTTATTTAGATTCTATCTTTTATTTTAAAGCAAGTAATAATCATAAATTTATAATTAATGGTACAAATTAAAGATATTAGGGAAAAATTTATTGGTAATTTGTTTTCAGTTGATAAACTTTTACTTTGTAGGTTTCAAAAATGGGAAATAGATCTCATTTGACAGTTTATGCTTTAATCCAATTTTAATATTGTTTTCATGCAATTTCAAAATAGGTTTTTAATTTTTTGAAATGACATTATATTACCATGTTTAATCTTGTTTGGACCCCATTATCAAGAAATTATAGATACAACTTTTAATCTAGGTTCAATCATCTATCATTTGAATTTTATTTTTTTAAATTATGATTCATTTGTTTGCCATTCTATGTTAATTTATTCCCAAATTCTTTGACATCACCCCACAATAATCATTAATTTAGAGTAAATAGAGGTGTGATAATCAATGGAATTGTACTCAATTTAGGGAAAACATATATATTCACCATGTATACTTACCACACAATTATATACAATTTAGAGAAACCATTTCCATAAAGTTATAGGAAAATTAGGGTTAATATGCTCAATTACTCATGCAAAACTTACTATTTTTTTTGGGTCACATGACCACAAACCTAGTTTGAACTCATATTTAAGAAAAAAAATGGGCATTCATTTGTTATGCATTCACTTCATTTATTTTTTCAAATTGTGAATTTGTAATTAATTTGTATTTGATTGACCCATTGTCAACTTTGAGATAGGATGGTACTCTCTCAAAATTTGGTCAATTGATCATAGACAAAAGTTACAACTCAACTTTAGTCCCCCATTCCTAGTGAGTTTTAAAGAAATATTATACTTAATTATCAATTTGTATTACATTTTATATTGCATATTGTTTGATTGATTTCTATATCCATATTTCTCACATGTAGATGTGTATTATTATGTATTGATATTGATATAAACACTATCATTGCATAGACTTGCATGGATTTTTTCTTATACTATTTTTTATGTAGTGTAAATCAGTGATCTTAGGCTATTGGTTGAGAAAAGCCCCTATAGTATTTTCTTTCAACTAAATTCATCTAAGAGATTATTATAGGTAGATCTAGGATTTTTCTTTTTCTTTTTTTACTATCAAATCCTTGACATTTAGATTCTAGAACCTACATGCTTGTTGTTTTGTCAATAGTTTTGCCTCATTGTTGGTTGCATTTTGCTTAAATTCTTACCTTTGTATTGCTTGTATATGGGTAATTAGAAACTTGATTTGTAATTAGTTGCATGGGCCAATCATGTATTTTCTTTCTACAATCTACAACCACCACTCAATCATTTTTTAACTTTTAGTTAAATCTATAAAAAATTTGGCTAGTGACCAAGTGTTGAAAATTACCATGGTTTAAGTCATCCCCATCCACCAATAGTGTAGTTGGGAACATATTATTTAGATCATAGAAAGTGGGTATAGCCAATTGCCAAGCCACTCTACAATCTATAATTGGTTATACAGACATTTCTTGAGCTAGTGGTAAGGTGTGACATGTTGTCATTTCTTATTAGTTTTAAGGGATGGCGTGAAAATAACTTTCCATTTTTAATAAATAGGGCTTGTTACTAATATCTATTTTGCACACATTTGTTGGTCTCAAATTTATTCTTCTTTAGATAGCTATACTTTCCTTGAAATTCAAACTTTGTAATTTAAAGGATTCCAATTCCAAATAGATTTAATAAATTTATATAGATAGTTTTTAAAAGTTTAACAAAGAAAAAAATACTTCTATTTTGAATGAATTTAACAACATACTCTAACTTGTAAGATTTGAAACTCAAAGATGTTTATATCTAGTGATGTAGACAAATTGCAATTCTTTGTAGTTTAAATTATTAGCTCATTTCTAATAAAAAATCAAATGAAATAGATTAAAGAAGAATACAACATAAAAATTATATGCAACAACTATAATAACCCTTTAAAACTAAATAAAAGACATGTAGAATCTCTATCTAATCCTAACATAATACACAACTCCATAAGAATATTGAAACTCTAATTGTATGCCTTGCATCTCCTTTAATACATGTGTTATCTTCTTCTCTTCACTATAACTAGTTAATTTATTTTCATTTCATGTTATTACTTTCATATACATAACTTGAATATTCTATCAATTTATGGTATTACAAGTTCATGTAACATTGTGGTGTCTATAACAATGTTGTGCTTATAAAATTATTGTAATATTATCAACATAATATATCATCCTCAAATGAGGAAAATAGAAGAGTGGGCTTATTAAAGAAAAGGAATGGATCTATAATATCCAATTTTAAAAAATAGAGAGGAGATGATGTAGAGGGTGAGGATCCAAGAATAGATAACTATAAGGCATTTCTAATGTTCAATCAACTTGGTGTTCATGAGTGGACACATAATTCAGAGGACATGTTCCTAACTAAATAGTTCACCAAGCCCTCACAAAGGCTTCATTAAATTATCAATTGAGGCTCAAGTAAGCTTTTGATAGTGCTAGCACTATATGTACATTCAAGGATCCTAACTACGCCCTATATTGATGAAACATAGGTGGTCACACATGTAATGAAAACTATAAAGGTTGGAAAGGAAAGTAAACTATCAAATTACAAAATAGGGGAATTAACATGAACTTGTTGCTTATGCTATGGGTACCTTCTGCTTAATGTTGTAACTACTAACTATTGAATCTGAACTTGCAACTAACTAACACTATTGACTTCTAACTCCTACCTTCTCCGGAGACTAATGATCAACATAATGTTACAAAATGTAATTCATGCTACAATACATCATTCATGGAATTCACATACATATAAGTGAGGATTCAGATAAATGGATACAATAATATAACATCTAATCTAATGTAGAAAATAGGATGGGTTGGCAGTACCTCAAGTGGCCCTTGCTCAAGTTGTTGCGCCCATAGGATATTCCAAATACGCATTACTAATCAAAAAATCATGATAGTAACTAAAATACTTTATTGCATAACAACTAAACTTATTATAGTTTGAAAAGAATCTTTAGAAGCTTTCCCATTAAGAGATACATATCCATTACAACTAAATAATAGAAAACTAACAACAATGAAGTATTGTCTAGTAAAACAATCCAAAAACTAAAACTAAAAAACTATATTTTCTCATCAACCATCGATCCCAATATATAAGTGTAGGAGGAGTTTTGTTCACACAAGGACTAAAAATAGAACATAAATGCATACATCCACTCTCCCTCAAGAATAGGGAAAGGACTAGTCTATGTAACTGATAACCATAATTGAAAAAGATAGAAGAGAATTCAAATTATAACTCTTCCTTAACGGTATGATAGAGATATGCTCTATGCAAACTGCCATGTCATTAAGCTTTCCCACTCATAGTAGAATCATTCTTACTATCATCTTATTTGGTGTTGGTGATGACTCACAGTTGACCATTTAATGGTTGTCTTCATTTGTTCATGGATTTTTCGTGTTTCAAGCGTTTTGGCTTCTCCCTTGCAACTGGTTGTGGTCTTATGTTGCAGGTTATAATTCTCCTTAGTTGTACAAAAGGTTAGTTCCATCCTAAAGTATACACATCATTAATAATCATGAATCAAGCATAGAATCATACTAAATTTCATGAACATTAATATAAGGAATTGTTGAAGAATTTTGGAATGGATGACTCTAAACCAGTATGTACTCCTATGGTTACTGGTTGTAAGTTAAGAAAGAATGATGAATCTCCCAAGATAGATCAAAGAAAGTATAGATCAATGATTGGTGGATTATTATACCTTACTGCTACTAGACTGGATATCATGCATTCAGTTTGTCTTGTAGCTAGATTTCAAGATCCCAAAGAATCTCATGTTGCAGCTCAGTGAAGAGGATATTCAGATATTTGGAGGGAACTCTAGATTATAGTCTATGGTATCCTAAGGATGTTGAATTCTTTTTAAGTGCATATATAGATGCAGATTGGTCTGGATGTGCAGATGATAAGAAAAGTGCAAGTGGTAGTGCTTTCTTTCTTGGAAGCGGGTTGGTTTCATGGCTAAGAAAGAAGCAAGATTTAGTGTCATTATATATTGTGGAAGCATAATATATTGCAGTAACATCATTATGTACACACAAGTGTTGTGGATGAAGAAAACATTGAAATATATCAAATTTTCATAAGATGAACCTATTCCTATCATGTGTGATAATACAAGTGCAATCAACATTTCAAAGAATCTAATAATGCATTCAAGAACAAAACATATCTCAATCTGGTATCACTTCTTGAGAGATAAATTTGTAGAGAATAAGGTGAAGTTTGAGTATGTGCCTACTAAGGATTAGGTTGTTGATATTTGAACACAAAGGCTCTTCCAAAAGATACTTTTGAGTATCTCGAGGAGAATTTAGGGGTTATTTCCCCTCCTTTCAACCAGATGCATAAGTATGTGCATCTATACGGAAAGCATTTGAAGATATATTTCTTGGTCCTAGAATAATGTTGAAGGATACCTGTCAAGGGGAGTAGGTAGTAATGGTTGTTGGTTGATGCAGTAGTTGTTTGATGGTGTTTTCCTTTGAAGCTTTGTCAAAGGAAGTGAGAGCAGAAAATAAATAATGGAGAATGTATTGGGTGCAGTTTTTGTCCCTTACAAGTGTTGCCTTTTGGGGAGAACAACTATAGGTGTGTAATGACAAAGGGGGGGTAAAAGAAAAGAAACTATGTGTTGTACTTTTCCATTGATGTCAAAGGGAGAGAAAGTTAGTCTAAAAACCATATGAAGAAAAGGAGATAATCAATGCTTGTGTAAGGGGGAGCAATGTGTATTAGTGAGTTGTATGTGTTGTTGATCAGAGTTGTTGGTTGTTGTTGATGGTTTTTCATATCAAGTGTTTCCATCAATGATAAAGGGGTAGATTGTTGGAAACTTGTGTTGTCATTGATGTCAATAGAGCATTGTTTCATTGATGTCAACCCTTGAGAAAGCAAGTTTTTTCAAGTGCATATTGGTTGCATTATGTTATCATTAGTATTATCACTGGTGTCAACCTCTAATGTAGCAATGATGAGTAAGTTCTTGTGGATATCAACCTCTTGTGTGGTTGAGATGTTGAAAAGGTGTTGCAAATGTTGAGATGGTGTTTATGGTGTTTGGTTTCCAACTGCTTTTGAGAAAATTTAAATAAAAGATAGTCTAGTGTGACAGAGTGGTGTTTAGTGTTTTGATCCGCATTTCTTCATGGTTAAAGACGTGCCTAGATGCAGTTCGGAAGTGTTGTTCAAATTTTTTCATAGGTGGCATATCTAGAGTTTTAGGTTCTAGATCATTATACAATGAAAGATGTGTTTGACAATAT
Organism: Sequoiadendron giganteum; assembly: GCA_007115665.2. Classification (NCBI taxonomy): domain Eukaryota; kingdom Viridiplantae; phylum Streptophyta; class Pinopsida; order Cupressales; family Cupressaceae; genus Sequoiadendron; species Sequoiadendron giganteum. The sequence goes on along the minus strand of CM021108.1, from coordinate 607,207,224 downwards.
GTCTATCTGGTGAAACAAGGTGTCTGGGAGAAATGAGATTGCTCCACATTTCTCTGTAGTAATTTTTTTGGTGTTTCAGATGTGGGAACGTGCTTATAATGTTTGTATCTACCTTCCCTTGAAGTTTCAGGTGTTGAGTTGTTTTGCAAGGTTGTTTGGTGTGTTGGATGTCTATGCCAGTATGCCTAGTTACACAAAATGAAGATGTTCTTGAGTTTCAAGTGGTTGCAGTAGTTGTGCAAACTATTTTGATGATATTTTAGTACTCTGAGATTTTGCGTGTCTAGAGTGTTGTTGTGTGGTACATGAGATGTTTCTAGACCTTGAGAGGTGTGTTTGGTGTCACTTGTTAGTGTTAGTGCAGGTTTGGTCGATCTAGCATGCTAGTGCTAATTGCAAAGGATAATTGTTGATTGAGGAAGTGTTGAGAAGTGTGTTTGTGTAGATTTTGGTCCTAGTTAATTAGTGGAATTTTTTTGGCTTCACTTCTTTATATTGTGGAAGTGTTTGGTGCTGGCCTATTTGGTGTTACACAGTAGAGGTGTATACATTTCAATAAGGTTGACCTAATTGAGATTTTTGTAGGTCATGGAGGGTATATATGCAAGGATAATTGTTGTGTGGATGATGTGTGAAGTGTGTGATGCAAAATATGTGGAAATGATCAAGGTTTTTTATCAGAGTGTGAGCCTTAATGCTTATGACTTCCTAATGTAGTGAGTAGAAGGTGTCTATATTTTAGTCTGTTTGATGAGTTGTTTGTGCTTCAATGGAACTGCACCTTTAGCATATGAGAGATGCATTATTAGTAATTCAAATTGGTAGTGAGCCACCCCTTCTTCTTTCTTCTTTATTTTGGACAATGAGTCCTTTGGTAGTGAGCCACTGATAATGAGCCTTTCTTTACTTTCTAGGCAATTAGCCCTTGGCAGTGAGCCTTATTGTATTCAATGTTGAAATTCATATATTAGTGAGATAATCCTCACTGTTGTTTTTACCTTCTTGGGTTTTCCATGTAAATCTAGTGATTTATGTGTTTGCATTACTTCTTTACATGTTTAGATTTTGTTAATGCATGTCAAATTTTTAATGGTGAATAAGGGTTTGAGAACTAATGCAGATCTGAATGTTAATGAGGGTTTACAATGTTTTAAAAGTATACAACTGATTCAGCCCCCACTCTCAATTGTCATGTGCATCTAACAATAACCACCCATTTTGTAACTAACTCTTTAAACATGGCAATTAATAATAAACTCAAAAAAAGTTATATTTATCCTAATTTTCTTAAAATTAGATCCCTTTTCTAACTTCAAAAACTTTTTAAATAGTCAGAATGAATTCTAAATGTTTGAGAGGAAAAGAAAAAATCATTGGTCTTATTGAAGTAGTGTTGTATCTTCTTCTAATCCATCTTTATTGTCTTCTATGAATGTTTCAATCACTAGAATTTATTGTTGGTGTCAATAATACTTGGCTTTATAAAATTAGAATAACTTGAAAAATGGAGCAATGGACTTACTTCTCAAGATATAAATATTTTTCAAATCCATAATAAATATATTAACTCGGTTTTTTGGTGGAATAAGATACTCATGATAGAGTATAAATCTCCCAACAAATAGCTTCATATCTTAACATATTCATGCCATGTTTTGAATTTGTTATCACAATTAAAACATACTCATTTATACTCTTCTTTTATCAACTTATTTTGAAGATATTATTTTTTGTAGAGAATGTGTTGGTGTGAATAATGTTTTTTACATTACTAGTTCACCTAGTAGTTTCTATTTGTATGTTAAGTTTACTTAGCTCCTAAGAATCATTCTAGAAGTCTTAGTTGTCATTAGATCTTATCTTATCTTATGCAATTTACTTGTTATGTTCTAGGTCATTTAATATTTGTTATGTAAGTTGTCTCATGTCATAAGATTAAGACACTTTTCTAAATCTTCTATAATCATATCTCTCACCTTGCCTATATAAGCAATTCCTCTTGTAAACTTTGTAATTATAGGGGATGTACTATCAGTGATCTATTATTGATCATTATACATTATTGCATCAATATCAAGCAATCTATTATCTTTCTATACTCTCTTGTGGAAATATATTTTTGTCTTGTAGGTCATCCTTGGCTATGGGAGCTCACTATCAACTCCTACATGGTATAAGAGCTCTAGATCTACAAAATCCTTCTTAGATCTGAGGGTGATTGGGGTGTGATTTTTGTTGGGTCCACTTTAGGGGAAAATGGACCTTATTATTAAGTCCAGAAGACCCCTATTTTGATATAAAATACTTGATATTTGAGCAATGGCAAAAAAAATTGACCATTTTTTGCTATGGTCTAAAAAATCATTTTGTTGTTTGTATGGTCTATACAATTGTATAGATCTATACCATCCATACAATCTATATGAGTTTACAGTTGTTGGAAATTTCAAGAGTACAGTTGGTAGTCTAAGGTATAGAATATTATTGGGCATATTCACTTGTGTTGGTACATTTGTCATCTCTGTGCAAGATCAGGTAAATAAAGTTGGTAGAATTTTAAATTTAAATATTATTTTTATATTTTTGTGTTGTTTTATCTTTAAAGGCTTTGTTTCTTGGTTCTACCATATCCCCATCCTCAATCACTTGTTATTACAGGGCTAAGATTCCAACACGTGGAGTGTAGGTAGTTATTGCCCTCAATGCCACTTCCCCTAGCAATGAATTTTTTAAAAGGGTTGATAGAGCCCCAAGTCACATGGGGGACTAGAAACCAATGCCTAAGGGGGCCAAACATTTTTCCCTAATGCCCTAATTAGGGTGTCAAAATTTTATAAATGAGATACTGATGAAAATATAGTTCCAAGTACTTTGTAGTGGTGTAGGCCATTTTTCTAGATTTTGTTGCAAGTGCAATTTATTATTGATTGAAGCCAAATCTCCCTTTCGTAATTTTGAGCTCATCACTTTTTATCTAGATCTTCGATTTTCATGGTTTGTGTGGCGTTGAAAAGTTATTGAGGAGCTCTTTTTCCCTATTCATGCACTTTTTCCATATTCGGCCCTAGGCACATTTTATTTAGTTTTTCAAATATTACATTGTGACTAATTACTTGGACATCTTAACACTTGGAGAAGTTATGTCTTTTTGGGAGAGCAAGTAATTTTTAGTATACATCATATTTGGGGGTTTCTAATTGCTATTGAGGGTTTATCTATTTGTAAATTTAGATGTTTAATCATTTGAGGAGTGAATCATGTATAGAATATGTTGATAAACATATTATGGGATAAATAAACATGGGGATGAATTATGTTCTTATACCTCACATAATTCCATCCAACTCTTACTTGAGTGTGCATCTCATCCATCACCTGGTGCTACATCTAAATCTCAAGTTGCTCCTTCTCCTTCAAAGACAGTTGTTGATCCTTCATCTTCATTGATTCCTTGTGCAAGATAATTGATTGATACTCCCATCATTCCTATTCAATAGGACCAGCATAGTCTTTCAAATATAGCTTCATGGGATGAGAATTTGATAGGTATATCATATTTATTTTGTGAACCTCATATTGTAGATTTGGAGGGCATATTTGAGGGGTTATCTCTCCTCTTTGATGACAACCATTGCGCTACTATTGTCAAACCATCGATATCTTTGGATCTTGTTCTACATTAGTTACCACTTGGTCCTAGTTTTTAACCTTTATAGTTGATTGCACATGTACCTAACTTTATTGTGGCATCATTATCTTTCATAGACATGGTAACACATGAGAATATTCCAAATACATCATTGCAATTCTTCATCCTTATTCCTATTAATTCCTATCCAAAATGGGAAGCATTACTACATCTATACTTGGTTTTGTTTTTTCCCAAGGGTAGGAATTTTGTTTGTAGGCATTGGATTGTGTTTTTTCTTCAAGAACTCACCATTTTTACAAGAGATTACACATTGTTGGGGGGATAAATATCCTCTCTCTTTACCTCTTATGGGGGGACATAGATTGTATATTTGTGATGGATGTAGTCCTTAGGGTTCATGTTGAGTGCTTCATTCATCACTTCTTTAATCACTTGTACATGATTACTTTTCTACATTCTCTCTTTTGAAGAGGGGTTTTTCCCATGTTTTTTTTCTCATTTACTCTATTTGTGAGAGATAATTTGTAAATGGGCACTTAACATTAGGAAATTGTAGGGAAATGGGGAACCAAATGGGGGTTATGAGATGCCACTTTTTTAAAAAAATTAGGAAAAACTAATCTTGGATGAGAAATTGAAGATAGTTACACTCAAAATTTGAAGTCACAACAACAAAAAGAGTTGTAGTGATCTTAATATAATTTTTAAACTACTATTAAATTAAATAATAATAATAATAATAATAAAATAATAAATTAAATGCTTTCATGTCTCAATATTGGTAAAAATAGAAAATCTTGATTTGGCTCCAAAATATTCAAATTTCAAAATTATCCTTTGGACTTCTTCTTTTGTTGGAAGTTTTCATATGTTCTTAATACTTTTCATAATCCACTCTATCTTTCCCATCTAACCATTCTAACCTAAATTTGAATTCTTCAATTATATTCCTAGAGAATTATATTTGCTTCTTCATTTCATTCAAATCTTTCTCATTGTAGTTGAAGTTTGATTTTATTTTCATACACTAATCTAGCATAACTTCATAAGGAATCTACCTCATTTCCTCAATCTTACCTTCTAAAAAACTCTCATCTGAACACCTTATTTATGTTTCTTTGTGACCACCAACTCAACACTAATCATTGTGCTCACAAAATCTTCAAAATTGAAATTAGCTTTATTTAGTTCCTCTTGCTCTTCTAGAATCCTTTGTATTTTAAGAGCTATCATATCCCTCCTCAAGGCTATCAAATTTATAGTATTGTCCAAACAATACGATTCATCAACATGCAAAATTCTTTGAGACACAAATTCTTGAGGACTAATTTTATTTTATCTCCCTCAATATAAGAAAAATTTCCTCATATAATGCATCCTCATCATTCATTATCTCTACGAATTTCCCCACTTCTTGTTCCAATTGATGAATATGGTGATACAAAGTACATCTACATTTTATTGCTCTATTTTCTCAATTCTAAAATTTATTTATCTAGTTATCCATAGCTTGAGCCTTAAGCTTCATTCCCTGCAAAGAATCAACTTTGTCTTGGAGATCAAAATGAGTATGTTAGTTGATGCACCTTCTTGTTGATTTATAAGACTAATCAAACCTTTGATTAAGTGCTTTATATTTTACAATTTTGTTTTCAACTCCTTAATCTTTTGATTCTTTTTCAACTTGAGCTTCAAATTCTCCATAGTTGTATTCAAAAAATTAATTCTTCTTCCCTAGTTCATTTTTTAAGATTGACTTGAGTTATCTAATAATCTTGTGGTGTCAAATATCTAGCATCTTTTTCCACAATAGGAGTTTTTATTTTCCTTTCTCCTAATTGGCTCATCCTCATGGATGAAAATAATTTATATTTATTTTGTGTTCTTTCTTTATCTGTACCATAGTTGCAATAGACTCCAAACTTCCAAAGGCTTTGTAACAAAATTTTATAATTTTGCAAAGTCTAATTTCATCTATGTTGGTCATGTAGGTACATTATATAATATTTTATGTATTCCTAGAAATGTTTATTATTATTTTTGTATCTAATTTCATCTATATTGGTCCCACTAAAGACTGTTGTCCCTAGAACTACCATTTCTAGTTGTTGAGGATGAACCTAGACTCTAAACCTACACTATAGTAAAACATGATTTTAATTTTGTCAAGTAGTCATCTCTTTTGTTCTTTTTTCATTTTGAAAATATCCTCCTAACTTCTCCAAAAAATCATCTTTGTTGATTTTAGTAATTTTGGAGTGGAGGAAGGTTTGTTTCATCTTTTCCTTTTCTTCTCCTTTCCCTTTTCAAATTTTCCAATTCTTACCTTTAGCCAAGATAGGCTAAAATTTCCTCTACTTGATTAATAGTCTTTAAAGAAGTTTCTTCTACCATAAATCCCAATTTACAAGTGACAAGGGCATATTATCAACATTGTGTAAATCATAGATGGGATTCAACATATTCCCATCATCCACCATGTCCTCAAGGATTTATTCTCAAATTTTTATATCTCCCAGTTTTTTGAGTGTCAAGTGATGGAAGCTCATCTTTCTTGCATCACATGATCATTTTGGCAATTGGCCCAAAAATCTTCCATATTAGCCTTATGCTTGTTCTCAAACCCAAAGACTCTCTCTACTTTACCTTAAGTATCATAGCTTACTTTAGCATGAAATAGTGAAGTTCATAGAGGATAAATCCTCCTTAGATACCTTGGCACATACTAATGAACCTCAAATATAATAACTCAAAACAAAAAGAAAGTGTATCCCTATCTTATGTTTCTCAGTTAATTTATTATATACCTCAATGATTTTCATAGGAAACTCAAGAAAAATAATCTTATCATTACAAAATAGGGGAATTAAGAATGGTTCTCCAATGAAACCAAACTCTCTAATGTATGTAGACTTGGAAAATCAGATAAAAAAATGCCTCTCGCTAGGTATCAAATTTTTCTTCAAAAGTAATTATTACTATGTCATTCCTAGTCAGTTTTGTAATATTGGGAAGATGAAAGCATCATTGACCTTCTTGAAGAGTTTTTGGGATTCATTTTATTCCAAATAGAAATATTGTTCCCATAATATTTTTTATCCATCTCCTTCTCCTAAAGTTCCCTTTGTAGTTAATATAGCAAAGGAGGCTTTTCTTGCTAAGAGATAAATTGCATAAGATGTTATGGTGAACTTCTTAGTGTTCAAGATAGTGGTGAGTTGATGATGCAAATTATCACTCACTAGTGTGTCTATTCAATATATTATTTATCTTTCAGGATCATATGATCCATAAATTTATACACCCATGATGTATGATATAGTACATGGAATCTAAATTTCCCTTGACTCAGTTTGGTAAGGTGATTGTGTCACGTATCTCTCCCTAAAATTTTGAGCATGTGAGATTCTTGGGAATATTGGTTACTAATTTCCTTGCTTTCATCTATCAAGCCTTGTTCAAATGCCTAACATGACCATCCTCATCCTTTCCTTATTCCTTGAGGGCATTATCCTCTATGATGATTACCAAAGTGACCTTGAATGGAAGTAAAATGATATAGGAAATAAGTGTAGGGGAGATATCCAAAATGATATTCTCACTTGGGTATCTTTATGTCCTTGTGTTTCTATCATAAATTTGGGTGTAGGAAAGCATTAGCTTTGGGCTCTATATCATAGCATTGAATGTGGCTATGTGAGCTAGGTTTGAGTTGGCTATTTTTCTTGAACTAAGTGTTACAACATCTCCAAAAGTTCCCTCATAAAATTATTATAGTTCAATGTGGTCCAATTTAGTTTCTATGATATCTTTGACTATGGAAGAAATATTTTAGGGCCTAGGGACTCCTTGAAATTTACACTTCATGGTGGTAGGAATTTTTAAAGAGCTTTGATGTTTTGTTAGTCATCCTACATATTGACAAAGAACCCTAATTATTTTCCTTAGTATAATTTATTTATTATTTTGGTTTTTAGGACAAATAGAAATTTAGAGGTGATTAAAATAAATCCCAAAAGATACTTTGGAAAGGTCCTTGTTGATCCAATAGACTAGATATTTTAATCAAAAAAATAAGAAATTTTAAGACCTTAAGCAAGGTTTGGAGTTAGGTTGGAAATGGGGACTAAAACCTTAAATTAAAATACCTGCTAGGTTCAAGTTTTGAGATGGAATAAAACCTTTGAAACTACAAAAGAATAGCAATTGTTAGGTCTTGAAATAGAACAAGGTCTTAGAACCTATGGTACTAAGTCCTAAACAAAGTCTAAATCCTTCTTAGTGTTGTAAAGGTCATGAGCAAAGAGGAAGTTGGAACTAGAACCTTAGGTTCCAAGTTTTGATCAAGGTCCAAACTCTAAAAAGGGGTGAATAGTCATAAAATGTCAAGGAGTGAAATTTGGAAGGAAACATGGACTTGGAACATGAAGTTATAATTCCTATCAATAATTAGGATCTAAAAAAAGTCAATACAAAGATTCTTGTAGGATGGGAAGGTGGAGCATGGGAGGAAACACAAACTTGGAACATAAAGTTCCAAGTTTGAATAAAACCCTAAAGTTCATAAGGAGACCAACGAGATGACCGCATGAGGATCGAGAGGAAAAATAAATGGGAAGTAGGAACCTATATAAGAAGTTATATCTAAACCTCTCATCGGGACCTGAGGTCTAGAAGAGGGAAGTGGAGAGAACTTTGTTGAGGTAGAGGAGAGGTTGGAAATGGGAACATGGAGGTCATGGGTTTGAAACTAAATAACATCCAACCAATCAAAATAATAATTTCTCACCTCATTCAACTAACACCTTACACCAAAGACAACATTTAATACCCCCAAGACACATTGTGATCTCTAGGATACAACACAAATTACTCCAAAGCACTCAAAAAAAGCCCTAGATAAATAAAGAGAAAGAACAAAACCTAGAACATAAACACTACAAATCCTACCACTAAAACAATAAAATAATTGTAGCAAACCAAAACATAAATAAATTGAGAATAATAGAAGGAACAATCAACTATAATTAAAATAACACATGGGGAGGAGAGAGGAAACGACCTATTCTATTGCCAATAATATCAAGGAAAGGAGTAGGAAAACCCTAGAGGATGAAGTGTAAACACTCCACATGTGCAATAAAATCCCAAAAATACTCCTCTTTGACCTTTAAATTCAATCACAATTTGCTAAATATTTGGGAAGTAAAGAGAAAATGAGAGATACAAAATTAAAATTGAAGAATAAATAGAGGAAAAATGATAAATAAACTGTAAGAGACTTGCACACATCTAGGAATATTTAAATGCACAATACTTAAATCCCATGACACATAGATCTTGGAAGGAAATTAGAACTTGAAACATAAAGTTTCAAGTTCTTGTTGGAGTCTATATTCTAAAGGGAAGTATTTAGCAAAAAGAAGAAATGGTGCAAGGAAAGTTGTTGGGATCATAAGGGTCTCGAGACACTAATGGGTTCCAAGGTTCTAAATGACCCTAGGAGAAAATTAGCTTTGGGGATCCAAGGAACTCTGGGACCTCTCATAAAAAGCGTAACTCACCAAAAGGAGAAATAAAAGATATTTAATCTAACAAATAAATGACAAAGGGATGAAAATGACAAAAGATTGCAAACAAAAAGGGGGTCCCCAAATTTTCATAAGTAAAATGATGGGGTGTGTATATAAGGAAAAACTTGAATCACTTCTACAATTACAATATTGATTACATAATTGTGAATTCAACCTACTCAAGTGTGGGTTTAATATGGATGTGAGGATGTGTTCTCTATAAATATTGAAATTTACACCTTTATTCTATCATGATTTATTTTCTTGTTTCTATGTTAAATCTTGGTTGTGTGGTTGGGAGTTTATATGTGACAAGGATAGTTCCTCCCTTGTGTCAAACCCTATAACAATGTCAAGTACATGTTCAATTTGAATATGATCAAATATAACAAGTAAATATGTAGCACATGCCTAGATGTTGATACAAGAAGGTAATGTGGCAATAAATGCACTAACTATACCAATAAATATGTCTTAAATATTCTTATTGAATGATTATAAGATAATTTGGGTGTGTTAAAACAAACTAGGATAAACTCTTTAATACAAATCCAAGGGTCACAAATGAAACATTCCATTCTTTGAGTGAGCACATAATGGCTAGTGCAAAGGGAAAGATTGGATTTGAAAACTAAAATTACAAGGTTCATTTATGTAATTGTGCATTTGACCCAAATCATTTGTTCAATTATGAATCTAAACTAGGGTGGAAAATAGATGAATCTAAGGATCATGACTAGTCCTTAGAGTGAGCTGAAATGGAGACAAGTGAAAGCTTGGATTGTGTGTCAACTATCAACAAAAAATATTCCATTTGTATACACTTGTCATTACACAAAAGATAACTAAATCAAAGTGAGTCCAAAAGAAAGAGGAAAAGTGCAACACATGCAATTTTCACCATTATAAGTATGTAGGAGATGGTTCTCACTCTAGAAGTATTTTTCATTTTTTTAACAAGAATTCTATTACGAATAGATTAATTTATTTAATTTTAATATTAACTAATAATGAAACCCTTAAAAACAAAATAGAAAGGTAATAAGAAAATTTTAAAAGATACCAACATGATAATTTTTTACCATATTTAGCAAATTTGTAAATAAATAAGCAATTTAATGGTTACACAATGGCTTTTACTTATTAGAATGAAATATTATTTAATTGATCATATAATTTTTGTTTCACTTATGTATCAATATAATATTGGTGTCTATGCGATTGTAAGCAATAAAAGTGTACCTTATTTTTGTACTCTTTTGTTTTGTATAATTTTACAAAATTTTCAAACTTTAATTTAATTTATTTGACATTGTGAGAGACATCTAGCTTAAAAACGTTCAATAAATTGTCACTCCTACTCCAATAGGATAAGTTAATCACCCCCTACAACATTTCCTTACATAAGACTATGGACTACAATTTTGACCTCATCTCTTGTTTTAAACCATGCTCGCAACCTAGTTCAATCTTCCTACTTTTCATTCCAACCCTTTTGAAATTGGACTATTTTAGTATTGCTTTGTGCATTAAAGACTTCTACTTGAACAACTAAGGACTTGCATTTATAGACATCTCATAGATCTTTACCACATTATTGACTAGCAAACGAAAAACATAAAAGAATCACATTGATTGAACTATCATTTGATTCAAAAGAAAATTAAAAGACATACATATTTATCATAGAATTTCATCTTTTTTCTCCATCAAATAGAAAATCCCTTTTTTTCTTTCTGTAAATCATTTATTCCTTCATTGCTCTTTTGCTGCTTCTCTTTTGGAAATTTTTATCAAATTATAGAACCTCTCCTGGGTTTTCCCTATGCTCATTGAAGATCTCTTTTCTCAATGGAAGGCCTCGACTAAGAATCCTTTAGTTAGATTCTTTTGGGAGTTATCCTGACATTTATCAACATCCAATAATGATTCATGTGTTTTTGGATTGTATGATCCAAATTTAGTGATCTAGGACTCCTCCTCCACCTTGGGCATGTGGGTCTCACCTAAGTTTTGGGGCCCCAATCTGGCTTTCACATGAATCTAAGCCTTTCTTGAAAAAAAATAGAAACTAAGTATAAGAGAACAACCCTTTTTTGAGACTTAAGTATAAAAGAACAACCCCTTTTTGGAGATGACACATTAGTAAAAGACAAGTTTGCAACATATAGACTAACCAAGACTAAAATATGGTTGAAATTTTCTCTTCTAAAAATTTAACCTCATCTAGAGTTTTTTACAAGCCCCATAATATAGATCTGAATTTCTATTTTCCGGACTTTTTCTTTCCTTCCAAAGCGATATATTATCAAGTCAATCAGTAAAATATTCCCAACAAAATCTCGCAATAAATGTACAAGAAACGTGTCATTGACTTAAGCAGTACCAATCTAAACAAAATGAGAATTTGAACCTGAGCAAAAACAGATAAATTCAAACTTCACAGAAGGTACCTCCCACCTTCTATCTGATCATACTGTATTCCTTCTCGGAAGAAGAAACACGTGGCCCATGAAAATTTCTTAATACCAACTTGTTTACATACCTACCTACATGTAAGACAAATATTTAGCTGTTATATGTGACAGTTCAGGTGTCTGACTTTGATAGCCGTCTGGAAATATAGTTAAACTTTTATGTAGATTGTATCGTATGAAAGGGGAGATTTCCAACAGCCCATCAAAATTACTTAATACATACGACTGAACATCAAATTTAGGCCTTTGGAGACTTTAAATGCAATTTTTTATTGCAAAAATAGACTGTAAGATTGGGATAGTCTTTTATAAACTGTAGTGTATCTGGTAAACTTTTTTCATGTGATCGATGATGCTGACATGACATATCTTTTGATACCATAAGCACGAAAGAAAATTAAATCTCGTGACCTGCAAAAATACTTTAACCAATCAAATTAAACCCCTCGCCCAAATGCAATTTTTATTTTAACCTTAAGCAACCTGTATCTGTGAAAACTGTACCATGTATGGTAGTTTAGTAGTCCTATTTCACTAAAACTGTACATCTCCACAGTCAAATCCATTGAAGCTCGCTGGAAGAACAACAACATTGTTAAAGTCTTCACATGAGAAGTGGGGAGGATTTGGAAGTTATTCATTCTCAGCATCTAAGAAAGGGTCATCGCTATGTACATTGAGCATTCAGGATGCCATCAAAACTGACGGCTCTGTAAGTCTTCCCACAATTTTCTTTTCCATGATTGATTTCTTGTTTCAAATAGAGATCTGTAAGACAAACATAATGAAGCCAAAGTAGGCGGCGTTGCTTTCAGCCTTATGGAGATCAAACTTTTAGTGTGAACATGGTAAACGTGTTTAAGTAGTCAGCACTTCATGATTAACATATCAATCATTTAGACAAAGATTACGTTCCTGTTTGAACAATTCACACATTGACCACAACATAATGGAGTTTATGTGTCTCTCATTCTTCTTATTCAAATGTCTAGATATTGTCTTTTATTGCAAAGGAAGTAATAGGCATAAACCTGCAACTGATCAAATATCCATCATTCATTCCAATCTATTTGGTACAGTAATGTGAATATTCTACCATCTAGTTCCCACAATAAACCCTACTTTTTCTTAATGTAACTTGATTGTATGAATTGCTAATATTAATGCAGAAATCAGGAACAGTGGTCCCTGCAATGACATCGTAGAGTATAGACTAAGGTCATTAAGTACTCACTTGTATAAGTAAAGAGTATATGCATAATATTATTTGAATGAAAAAATAGTAAATATGATTTTGAAATATTTCGATTATGGAATATTTTTAGAAAGAGAGATATTATTCATTTTCAAGTTGTTATTGTATAAATTGTAATTTTATATTTTAAAGAGATTCTTAAGAACCTCTTTCTTATAACAACAATATTCTATATCATATGAGCTCTTCAATGTTCAAACTATGCAAACTCTTCAATGCTCTCACTCTCCATAAGCCTCTACTAAAACTCTTAGACTCATAGGCTACTAGCAATATATCCTTTACAACTAACTTCTTATGAACACTTAATGAAAAAGAAAAAAAATCTCTCACAATGATCTTTGTTGTTTTTTTAAATAAGATGAATTGGAAATAAGTCAAAGAAGGAAGTTCAAACATTATAAAAATTGAAAGATTTTTTTTACATGTTTTTGGACATCTTAAAATGTACAAGTCCTATTATCATTGTTTCTACTTTGTGTTCGACCATGACTGATCTTACTCTACTCCTCCTGATTCTAAAATGGATAGGTTTGGTCATTATCAAACTAGTAAGACATGTTTGACCATGGCCACACTTATCAATTCTTCATTTTCTTATGTCAATTCAAGTTCCTCTATGCAATCAAATCCTTTAATTACATGTTTCTCTCTATTTTCTAACAAACACATTTTGTAACTCAACTTATGTTTCATTTCTCAAGAATCAATCTTCATATTATATCAAATAAAAGGGTTAACTTCAATAAAAACATTAAAGAACTAGATCCTTTAATTATTTTTTTCTTTATATTTTTTGATAAATTTTTTAATAACTCAACTTATATATATATTTTTAAAATAAACTTCAAAATATATTAGACATGAGTTAGCTTCAATAAGAACTTGGAACAAATTAAAATAGTCTACTTCACTAACTCAAGTAATGATGTCAAATCATCCTCTCCATTTGAGATAGAATTATATAAACTTAGGATCACTTTATCTCATATGCTCATCCACACACACAATATTTTTAATACATTCCAATTATTTAAATGACATGTTTAACTACATGGATTTGAAGCCATCACAATAATTGTATGTAGGTATACAACATGCTTATAAACTACTTTATATTCATTTATGTAGGCCCATTAATTGTTTTGAGATCAATTAACTTTGAGTATGGAAGCTCATGCAAGCTTTTGAGGACCCTATCTCCATGTTAGGGAACATGATATTATTATAAATGAATAGCTTTTAATATATTTTGCTAACAATATATCTAACACAAACTCTAATTTGTGAAATGCATTTAAATAATGTTAAGATTTATAATTTATCATAAATTAATTTTGAACAATTCAAGAAAATTTATAGAGAACACCAAAGAAATTATATATGTAAAATTATGTTAATGACTTTGAGAATAAATGTTTAACTTACAATTTTAAACTTATTATTCCATATTATCTATCCTTCTATATATATATATATATAAACACACATATATGCATATGGGTCACTCTTGGCATATCACACTTATTTGTTTGGGAGTAAGAGAAATTAGGTGGAAATTAATTTGAGAGAATTGAAGGTGAATTTATTAATTCTTTTAGCTATTGAAGAAGAATAAGTTTGAGTCTTCAAGAACAAATCCGAAATAAAAATGACCTAGTATGAGTAGTTAAAATAATCTATTTAAACAAAATCTTGATTAGACACTCTCCTTAAATTTGTTAGGCAAAACCTCAACAAACTCCATCAAGAAGTCAACACCTCATGAACAACAACAAATATCCACACCACAATCACTAAACCTTGACCAAATATTCTTATTATTCATAGGGTGGCCCTTACTTTTGAAGAGGGTTGTCCACTCAATTTCCCACCATTACACATATTGTGTCCTCATGAACAATAATAGTTGCTACCTATCCAATTAATGAGAATCACACATGTGCCTACCATTGATGATTCACACACAATAGTGGCAAGTTAGATTTGATGAGTATAAGTTTTGGTCAAATTTAATGTCTATGTAGAGTATGCACAAAGCACTACTTTCAAAAAGATAAAGATATAGTTGGGAATGTGTAATATGCTAGCGAAAATAGATCATGGGGCTAAATTAGATGGTCATATTTAAACAATTTTGTTATAAAATATAATTAATTTTAGGAAGATTGTGTTGATGTTATTAGCAGCTTCGGGCTGCTTCTTCCAGCTTACACAATTTGAGAATAAATCAAATTAAATAATAGCCTACCGACTATTTAATTTTCTCATTGAGATCATTAATATTCATTTATATATGTGAAGGGGTGCTTCACAAAAGGTTTAATATAAATTCAGTTTGGGCCGACCCTCCTTGTTGATTATAAAGTATCTTGTAATTGGGTTGACCTCCTTGACAATTATTGTAATTTATTTGTTCTCCTTAAGTGGCTGACCTAATTGAGGAGTCACCTAACTTTGTATAAATGCAAGGTTGAACTTGTTCATTTCACAATCAAGTTCAATCAACATAATTCACATTCCTACAAAAGTTCACACTTAAGCAACAGAGCACCATCCTGTAGTAGCAGATTATTATGATGTAAGCATATCATTATGATGTAGCAATAGATCATCATTATGATGTAGCAGTAGATTATCATGTAGCAGCATATCATCATGATGTAGCAGTAGATCATCATGTAGCAGCATATCATCATGATGTAGCAGTAGATCATCATGATGTAGCAACAAATCATCATTATGTGGTTGCAGATCTTACTGTAGCTGTAGGCCAATTTCAAGGAGAACAAATTCATTGTAACTTTGCATCTAGGAGAGGTGCTATTATTCATTGTATCAAATTCGGCATTGTGTTGGGCCTGAGTTGTATGCAAATTTCTGCTCTTATTCCTTCAATATATAAGAGATATATTTGCTGGGTTTTTCCCCCTCATGTGAGAGGGTTTTCCCAGGGTATCTATGGTGTTCATTGTTTCATGTGTTGCATTTTCTGAGTGTTTTCCTTCTACATATCTGTTCTTGAATACACTAACAGATTGTATCACACAAATTCACTTTAAATAAATGACAAAGTCACATTGATAACAATTTGAGATGCTTTTAATGTGGCTTTGTGTAATGCTTTTTTCAACATTCATTTCTTGGGTTCATGAATTTTGTTTTAACGTGAAATAATTGCTATTTTATATAAAAATAAGAGCATACCACTTGATCTATCTTTATTTGTTGTTCTAAATAGGAACAAACAAGATCTACAAGTAATTTTATTTGTATTTATCAATCATGGTGGCTAACAACAAATCCTACTAAAAATGACTTGGACATCAACAATTCACTTAAATCGGACTACAATAAATTAAATAGCCAAAGGCTATCATTTAATTTATTTCTTTTATTTAATGTAGACACTGGAAGTAAGAGGCCCAAAGCTGCTTTATCATCAACACACTAGAGCAACAATCTACAATCAAAATTGAAAAATAGATTATTAAGATCTTGCTTTCACACCATTATAAATTCAAAAATAATCAAATATATGAATACCCTTATATTTTCATTCCAAAAACATGCACACATACAAAACACTCTCTCTCTCTATATAATCTTACAAAAATAAGAAGATTACTTCCAAAAATTATTAAAAATAATATTGATACAAAGAAAATTTGACATATATTCATTTAAATATATAATACAAAATAAATTTACTTATACTAAATGAAAAAAGACAACGTTTAAATACAATAGAATTTCAACAAATAATAATATAATTAGATAAATAAGGAAAAATACATCTGACCAATTCAACCCATTTTATCAAATAACCATTAAATTATAATTATAGTTCCAATTGCTAATTAATATATATCTTTTAAATTATAATTATATATATCTTATAATTATAGTTCCAATTGCTAATTATAGCGCCACGTGGAGTTGTGAACTTTATCTTCACATAACTTTCCAAGTTGTGCTTTGGTCCACCTTAAAGTTTGACGAGACATAATGATTTAAAACTCTTGTGATTGAATGGACCCTTACAGATAAGTTGTTACGACCAGTCCAACAACATTAACAATAATTTGTAGACCGGGTCTTTATCAACTGGATTCCACTCATAACATTTTTTAAACAAAAAAGGAAGCTCCTCTACAAACACCTGCGATCTTCCATGAAAGAAACAAAGAATAAAATAATCAGAAGTACAAATAAACACGTTTACCGCACATGGCTCGTCTGTAACAGCAGAGCAATTTCGGGGCTATGACCGTACCGGACGCAAAGCGCATCCCAATCGAATTTAATGTACAGATTCTGTCAGCCTATATCTCGGCCGCCATGAATTTATGATCGTGAAGGCTTAAGAGTTGATTTGGAGCTCTGTAGCGGCAGATATTTTCTTTGATGGCCGGAGTTGTTTTAAGTTTACTGGTTTTTTTCGTCAACTACAGTATTGTTTTGGCTTCGCTTAAGACGCACACATTTCCGTTATTTGACGAAACTGTAAGAAGCCAGTTCGTTATCACAAACGGCAACATAAACCAGGGGGCATTGCAGGTGACTCACGATACAGCAGACCCCAGACCAGAATTTTCTCTACAAAATCAATCCGGCAGGATTTTGCTTGATAAGAGCTTCAGACTTTGGAAAAATTCAGCAGAAGGAACCATTTTGGCGTCATTTAATGCGACTTTTGTTCTGAGCATTGTTAACAAGACTGCTCCAGGCGGCGAAGGGTTGGCCTTCATTATAGCCAGCTCGAAGTCCGGCCCGCCTGATAATAGCTATGGTGAATATCTCGGTCTCTTCAATCAGTCAACAGACGGCAGTAATAGCAGCGATGTCGTTGCTGTGGAGTTTGATACCAGAAAGAGCACTGGCGCTGATGACCCAGATGATAATCACGTCGGAATAGACGTGAATTCCATAAAGTCGGTCAGTCGGGCTTCTGTCAGCCCTCGCAACGTTGTGCTCAAGAGTGCATCTGATGTGTTTGCGTGGGTTCAATACGACGGAAAAAACCTAAGCGTTTATGTTAACGCAGGTAACGTGTCAAATGCGTCCAGTGCCGTGCTTTCTGTCGCCATTGATTTGTCTAAAAGGCTCCCTGAAAGTGTCTATTTTGGGTTCTCTGCTTCGACCGGAATTGGAACTGAACTTAACTGCATTCGATCCTGGAACCTCACGGTGGAAAACATCGGCGATAGTCTTAACAAAGGGACCAATATTGGCCTTGTAGTGGGGGTGCCACTCGCAGTTGTTGTGATTCTGGGGTTTGCGATTTTTGTATTTGTGCGGCGCTTGGGGCACAGCAACAGAGAGACTATGCGTCGTATGGAGAGGGTCCTTACGGATTCAACCGGGGGACCTCGTAGGTTTAGGCTGAAAGAGCTTATGAAAGCTACGCATAATTTTGACAAGAAATACAAGCTGGGGGAAGGGGGGTTTGGGTCTGTTTACAGAGGTCTTTTGTCGAACAAAACCCCTGTTGCAGTTAAGAGGGTTTCGGACAATTCAAATCAGGGTTTGCAAGAGTTCATTGCAGAGATCATGATTATTAGCAGGCTTAGGCATAAGAATCTTGTGAGGATATTGGGTTGGTGCCATGAAGATAAAGAATTGTTGCTGGTTTATGACCTAATGCCTAATGGGAGCCTGGATAAGTTGATTTTTCAAATGGATAATAAGCACGAGGTCCTGGATTGGGATCGACGGTATAGAATTGTGTCTGGGATTGCCTCTGCTCTGGTTTATTTGCATGAAGAATGTGAGCAGCAGGTGCTGCACAGAGATTTGAAGGCTAGCAATGTGATGCTGGATTCGGAATACAATGCTCGGCTGGGGGATTTTGGGCTTGCAAGATTGATCGAGCATGATAAGAATTCGTACACTACCAGTGCAGTAGCTGGGACTCCTGGGTATATTGCTCCGGAGTGTTTTCACACAGCGAGGGCTACAACTGAATCTGATGTCTTCGGATTCGGGGCTGTGGCTTTGGAGGTGGCATGTGGTAGGAGGCCCAGAATGGGATCAGAGCAGATTCATCTTGTGGACTGGGTTTGGGGATTGTATAGAGAAGATAGACTGTTGGATGCCGCAGATCCTAGGCTTGGTCAGAAATTCGATAGGGATGAGATGCTATGTATGCTGCATCTTGGTTTGGCTTGTTCTCATCCCAATCCTCAAGAAAGGCCTACAATGAGACAGGTACTTCAAATCCTTACCAAAGATGCACCCCCTCCTCTTCTGCCACTTTTTAAGCCTGCATTTGTCTGGCCTGCTCCTCCTTCTAGTATGTCTGAGATCTTGTCTAGTTCCAGCAATTTTAGCACACAATAGAATCAAAGTAGTTCAGAATGAGTGGCTGGGAACTTCAATCTGTTAAACTTAAGGTGATGAAATGAAATAGATAAGATCTATTGTAGCTTTGTCTTTCCCTGAGTTATCTTTTCTTGTAATCTTAGGATGAGGAGTGTCTTCTGTTTGGGGAAGACAGAGACCACAGCTTCTCTTGGGCCATTTCCAGTAAAGTATTTTGGATTTTTGCTTTTGTGTGTATCAGAGAATTGGATTCTATCAAGTGTCATTAGGGAACTAGATCAGGTGTGCCTCCTTTGAGGAATTGGCCGAGGATCAGCTTGGAGAACCATTCCCAACATTATCTATGATATAATTTAAGATTGAAGGCTTTGGCCCCTGGTAAACTCTCCGCTCTTTAGCAAAGTATGCTGGAGCACATGTTAAATAAGAAAAAATCCAGGAAAAGTTTTTCTAAATTAACTTTGGAATTTTTTGCAATGCACGATACTGGTTTATTTATTATTCTAAAGGCTGTCTGTCTGTATGGATATCTTCAATAACTTGTCTTTTTGGTAATTGCTCCTAGTAAACAAATTAACAAGAGATATAAACTAAACTATTAAGTCTGTCCTAAATTAACAATCAGGGAAGAAGAGGAAATTCAGCATGTAACTAGATCTTGCAAAGGATTTTTGAAAATATGTTCATTTTTTTAATTATGTTGCTACATTTTTGAGAAGTGACAGTGGATATCTTTGAAATTAATTACAACAAACAATAATATAATTAAATAAATAAGAAAAGATACATGTAACAAATTCCATACATTCTCTCAAATAACCATTAAATTAAATTTATAGTTCCAATTGCTAATTATTAATATAATCTTACGAGATTAAGGCACCTTACTATTATATCTCCAGGTGGAGTTGTGAGCTTTATCTTCACGTAACTTTCCAAGATGTGCCTTGATCCACCTTAAAGTTTGACAAGACATAATGATTTAAAACTCTTCTGATTGAATGGATCCTTAGTGATAAGTTGTTACGACCAGTCCAACAACATTTAACAATAATTTGTAGACCTTTATCAATTGGATTCCATTTAAATAAAAAAAGGAAGCTCCTCTACAAATTCCCGCGATCTTCCATTAAATAATTGAAGAAAACAGTAAGAAACAAAGAATAAAATAATACTGCACATGGCTTGTCTGTAACGGCAGAGCAATTTCGCGGCTATGATCGTACCGGACGCAAAGCGCATCCCAATCAAATTTAATGTACAGTCTGTTGGAAATTAATTTCTCCCGCACTCTCTGCGGTTTCTTTTAGAATCTGCCAAACTGAACTGATATGTTTATTTAGTTGTTTCCTCCTTAGTTTGCAGTTACGAATAGTAGTTTCCTTTCACTGTCATTGTTGACAGTTTCTATGTATCTATTTAAGCAATGGTGCTGTAGTCATTTGCTGTAGTTGTTTTTGTATCGATCAGAATAATGAATTGAGTTTGTTTTGATGAAGCAATAAAAATATAGTTTGTGTGCAGCAGCATGTCGGGAGAATTGTTGTGTTTGTGTTTATCTGAATTGATATGTTGAGCAAGTTATTGTGTTTCTATGTACTTGTGTTAATTTTTTTTTTTTTTAAAATCTCCATCCAATCTAACACAGACTATGTCAGTATATATCTCGGCCGCCATGAATTAATGATTGTGAAGGCTTCTAGGGTTGTTTTGGAGCTCTGTAGCGGCAGATTTTCTTTGATGGCCAGAGTTGTATTAAGTTTACTGGTTTTTTCCGTCAACTACAGTATTGTTTTGGCTTCGCTTAAGACGCACAGATTTCCGTTATTTGACGAAACTGTAAGAAGCCAGTTCGTTATCACAAACGGCAACATAAACAAGGGGGCATTGCAGGTGACTCCTGATACAGCAGACCCCAGACCAGAATTTTCTCTGCAAAATCAATCCGGCAGGATTTTGCTTGACAAGAGCTTCAGACTCTGGAAAAATTCAACAGAAGGAACCATTTTGGCGTCATTTAATGCGACTTTTGTTCTGAGCATTGTTAACCAGACTACTTCAGGCGGCGAAGGATTGGCCTTCATTGTAGCCAGCTCGAAGTCCGACCCGCCTGATAATAGCTATGGTGAATATCTCGGTCTCTTCAATCAGTCAACAGACGGCAGTAATAGCAGCGATGTAGTTGCTGTGGAGTTTGATACCAGAAAGAGCACTGGCGCTGATGACCCAGATGATAATCACGTCGGAATAGACGTGAATTCCATAAAGTCGGTCAGTCGGGCTTCTGTCAGCCCTCGCAACGTTGTGCTCAAGAGTGCATCTGATGTGTTTGCGTGGGTTCAATACGACGGCAAAAACCTAAGCGTTTATGTTAACGCAGGTAACGTGTCAAATGCGTCCAGTGCCGTGCTCTCTGTCCGCATTGATTTGTCTAAAAGGCTGCCTGAAAGTGTATATTTTGGGTTCTCTGCTTCGACCGGAAATGAAACTGAACTTAACTGCATTCGATCCTGGAACCTCACGGTGGAAAACATCAGCGATAGTCATAACAAAGGGACAATTATAGGCCTTGTAGTGGGGGTGCCACTGGCAGTTGTTGTGATTCTGGGGTTTGCGATTTTTGTATTTGTGCGGCGCTTGGGGTACATCAACAGAGAGTCTGTGCGTCGTATGGAGAGAGCCCTTACGGATTCAACCGGGGGACCTCGTAGGTTCAGGCTGAAAGAACTTAGAAAAGCTACGCATAATTTTGACAAGAAATACAAGCTGGGGGAAGGGGGGTTTGGGTCTGTTTACAGAGGTCTTTTGTCGAACAAAACCCCTGTTGCAGTTAAGAGGGTTTCGGACAATTCACATCAAGGTTTGCAAGAGTTCATTGCCGAGATCATGATTATTAGCAGGCTTAGGCATAAGAATCTTGTCAGGATTTTAGGTTGGTGCCATGAAGATGGAGAATTGTTGCTGGTTTATGACCTAATGCCTAATGGGAGCCTGGATAATTGGATTTTTCAAATGGATAATAAGCATGAGGTCCTGGATTGGGATCGGCGGTATAGAATTGTGTCTGGGATTGCCTCTGCTCTGGTTTATTTGCATGAAGAATGTGAGCAGCAGGTGCTGCACAGAGATTTGAAGGCCAGCAATGTGATGCTGGATTCGGAATACAATGCTCGACTGGGGGATTTTGGGCTTGCAAGATTGATCGAGCATGATAAGAAGTCGTACACTACCACTGCGGTAGCTGGGACTCCTGGGTATATTGCTCCGGAGTGTTTTCACACAGGGAGGGCTACAACTGAATCTGATGTCTTCGGATTCGGGGCTGTGGCTTTGGAGGTGGCATGTGGTAGGAGGCCCAGAATGGGATCACAGCAGATCCATCTTGTGGACTGGGTTTGGGGATTGCATAGAGAAGATAGACTGTTGGATGCCGCAGATACTGGGCTTGGTCAGAAATTCGATAGGGATGAGATGCTATGTATGCTGCGTCTTGGTTTGGCTTGTTCTCATCCCAATCCTCAAGAAAGGCCTACAATGAGACAGGTACTTCAAATCCTTACCAAAGATGCACCCCCTCCTCTTCTGCCACTTTTTAGGCCTGCATTTGTCTGGCCTGCTCCTCCTTCTAGTATGTCTGAGATCTTGTCTAGTTCCAGCAATTTTAGCACACAATAGAATCAAAGCAGTTCAGAATGAGTGGCTGGGAACTTCAATCTGTTAAACTTAAGGTGATGAAACAGATTAGATCTATTGTATATTGTAACTTTTTCTTTCCCTGAGTTATCCTTTCTTGTAATCTTAGAATGAGGAGTGTCTTCTGTTTTGGGAAGACAGAGACCACAGCTTCTCTTGGGCCATTTCCAGTAAAGTATTTTGGACTTTTGCTTTATCAGTTGAGGAATTGGCCGACGATCAGCTTGGAGAACCATTCCCAACAATATCTGTTCCATAATTTAAGATCAAAGGCTTTGGCCCCTGGTAAACTCTCCGCTCTTTAACGAAGTATGCTGGAGCACATGTTAAAGAAGAAAAAATCCAGGAAAAGTTTATGTAAATTAATTTGTAAGTTTTTGCAATGCACGATACTCGTTTATTTATTATTCTAAACACTGTCTGTCTGTATGAATATCTTCAGTAACTTTTCTGTCTTTTTGGTAATTTCTCCTAGTAAACAAATTAACAAGAGATATTAACTAAACTATCAAGTTTGTCCTAAATTAACAATCAGGGAAGAAGAGGAAATTCAGTATGTAACTAGATCTTGCAAAGGAATTTTGAAAATATTTTAAATTTTGTTTTAATCGTGTTGCTACGTTTTTGGGAAGTGACAGTGGATATCTTGATAAATTTATTATTAAGATTCACATTCTGCTTCATCCCCTTTTATGGAACTTGGCCCTTTAATGCCTGACAAATATAAGAGTTTCACTCTTCCAAGGCACATATTACTGGTGGATATTAATCCAATATGTAATTAAGATTTTTCTTTTCTTGCTAATACGAGTATTCGTTTGGTTTGTTTGGATTGCTTCCGCTATGCGTGAACAATTCCCTAATAGGGTCTGTTCAGCATTGACATAATACATAAATATTAGTTTGAACTTTGAAATGATATATACAAGAATTAATAAGAGAAGTGGTCTCCAACTAAGCATAATTTTGTTATATGTATAGCTTAAAATTGGTTTTTCAGCAACATTTCCGTTGGACAATGCTGTTCTTGTAAGCCCTTAAACCAATCTCTCTAATTTTGAACACTCCATCATTCTTTTACAAGCCAAGAAACAAAGTTCCATTTGGGTCCACTTTCAATTTATTTCTTTGAAGCGTTTATTATTCAAGCATGTATGAAAGTCTGCAGAAATAAATCTCTGATGTTCCTCTATCAATGGATTCTAATTTGGGTTCTTCTAGAAAATTTGGCCTTGTTTACTTGACTAACATTTCAAGTTATCTTCTTTTGCAGAGAGTTTTGTCATTGTTGAACTATTTTTGCAGTTTGCCATTTTTGAAGCTCATCTTTACTTCACATGGACAGGTTCTGAAAAATTCACTGACAGCAATTCACCACTAGCAGTTCACTACCAACAGTTCACCGTCGTGACATATTCATCGCATATACAATTCACCGCCAACAATTCATTGCTGTGCTACAGTCATTGCATATACATTTTTCAATATATTTTATTTTATTCTAGCATACCAAATATCCTCAAAATAATCAACTACTTCAGCTGCCAAGCAGGTCTACTGAAATTATACTTTCCTTAATATATTTCTCAAAGTGACCTTAAACTACCCCTAATAAAATTTGAACCATACTTCAATTGTATACGTGATGAATATACCATGACGATGAATTGCTGACAGTGAATTGTATACGTGATGAATATGTTGTGACAATAAATTGTTGGCAATGAACTGTTGGTGGTGAATTGCTGGCGGTGAATTTTCCTAGAATTCACATGGACATCATGGGATGATCTACACTTCCATTTATGATGAGTTTTTATCTATTTTTTGTCCAGATAACGAAAGCTTTAGACATGCTCAGGTTTAGGTGCATTGAAATCGATGCCTCTCTTCAATTTATAATGACTTCTTAGACACCTAAACAGCTGAAGAATGCTAGAATTCTATCCTAAGCTTATTGAAACTGAGTTCCTGGTAGACTGTGTTAAAACTTAGTATACTGGCAGTCTATGCTAAGGCTTATGAGTACATGTTGAGTTAACCTCGTAAGTGTAAACTATTTTAAGAATTTCATGCTAATCGGAGGGCTTGAACTCATTCAGTAAGCACATAGACTAAGAATGAACATTTCCCTTTACATGTGATTGTGGTCTAAATGGTGGGGGCACCACTAGGAGAAAACCTTAAACACTGAACACAGGAACAACTCCCTACTACCAATATGCTTAGTGATAGCAATAATTATGGCCACCAAGTTCAGCAAACAGAGTACATAAAACTTTTAGTAGAACAGATAGTCCAAATAAACGTTGCCCTCGATGAAGAAATAGACATCTAATCCAAATAACACATTAACAAGAGATAACCAAAGTCAAACTTCAATCAAGAGCCACAAATAAATCACGAAACAAGAAGTATTCTTCCATGATAGGAGTACCACAATTAACTTGCATCTTGGGCCATATCAGTAATCATATTGTGGATGCTGCGAATGTACTGAAAATTCTTTTGTTCAACTTTCTTCTGCTTGGACAAGAGTGAGTGGGGGAGAGACAGCACCAACAGAGATATTTAGATCTTGAGATTGTTCTGATTGTTCGCAAACTGATTCATCTACTGTTCCAAACAGTGCATTTGCTGAGCTAACACCACATTGGAATCTATTGTTGCCTATAGGAGGGAAAGATTCGCCACCCGTAAAATCATGTCAGAGTAGACTCTTTGCACTGCAATATTCAAAGGAAAACTTTTTCTCTGATTGCTAACAATGCATCTTCATTTCCAAATAGCCCTGATAAAAGCTTGTCAAAAAGTTTCAACAATCACATTGTTCAAAGGGGAAAGACCCAATATAGCAAGTTTCCGAGTAAGCTTACAATTGAAGAGGGCAATATGAGTCTATTCAAACGCAAGACCAGTTTATTTTTGAAGCCCTCGCATGAACAAAAAGCATGCTTGATAGATTCCTTGTGTTGATGCAGGTTAAGGTCTGCGAAGTGCGAACCCAACTAACAGCAAAACATAACACCTGCAATTACAGAAAACACAGGATTGTGGAAGATCACAGAATTGTATTACAGAAATTTATAAATTACAAAGGGGTGCAAAGCTGAATGAGTTACAGAACAAGCTGATCTCTATTTTTTATTTCTAAATTGCTGACCTATTCATTGAGAGACACCTTTGCAATGCAATTTGAGTGTGTATTTATCATATTTATCACTCTGCACAGACTCAACAGGATGATTTTGAACTCGGACTCCGCACCTAGACTCACAAATTGAAAAAACCAATGAAATATAGATATTTTTTAATGAATGAAAGGTTTCTCTATGCACTCTTCTCTGAAAGAAACAAAATACTTATCGATTACTAGCTACTTTGATCACATACACAAGAATAAATCGAACAAATGAGCACAAAAGCAGAGTTCAGTGAAACAAGATTTATAAATGTATAAATATTCTTAAGTGTATTTGGTGCACAAAAGAACTATGGTATAGAGGACCCTGTATCACTCAACCCAGCATCACTAGCTCTGTGGGGTCCTATGTCTTGCACTTGTATTCTATCTCAGATAGGTCTCCAATGCTCATGTAGTTGTAGAAGCGTTACTCAGGATTGAGATTGATTCAGGAAACCAAAACTATAATTGTAATTCAGTTACCTATATAATTGAAAAATACTTAAAGAAATTAAAAAAAATGTTGTTTTTCCATTTTTCATAACTTAAAATGATATTATAAAAGAACAGAGAGCAAGGATTTGGGGCCAGTGCCCCTCATGGTGTTTAGCAGTAGTGCTCCCTTGGCAGGATGAAGAGGTAGGGTCCCTATCACCAAGCCCGAATAAGGCCTATGAGGCCACAATGACTTTCATGGTGCATGCTATTTTTCATACTTCTTTTGCTTTTAATCACATTTCAAGAGTCCAAACTCCAAATCCTTCAAGACAATTTAGTGTTAAAGCCATAGAAAAATAATTAGGTGCTTTTGTTTTGTGGCTTTTCATGGTTTAGAAATTCATTTTAATTTTAATTTTATTTATTCTCTTGTTTTACAATTTTTTTAACCTGAATTTGATTCCTAGGACTTGCGAGTATTGATGAGTTTGGTACACTTGTTAAGACTTGTAGTCGAGTCTATTTAGATGGCCTAGCTTTTCCTAGGACCTAATGAGTCTATTGAGTACTTGGTGAGTCTACATACTATAGTATTTATACACATTGAGGTCCTAATTCTTGAAAGAAAATTGTTACAATTTACCATATATCCCTCCAAACATCATACTTTGTTTTAAGTCTAGTTTTTTGTTCAATTGGATAAGTACACATGCAAAATCTTAAGATGTGTTACCATATTCCATTTTTCATATGAAATGATACATTTCCATTTGGTGCCACTTTAGATCTATGTTTTGATAGGTCCAATTAGACATGCATAGGTTTTGGGATCATAATATTTGTCAATTGTAAGCATGCATTTAGAATAACACAATAGGAATTAAAAAAAAAAAAAAACCTACTAACATTCACACAAACCTCCACTAGAGTGTTATGGACAAGCTCTTGATTGATATATTTGTTTGTTGCTTGTTTATGCAACATCTACCTAATTAGAATTGCGAATGTTGAAAATGAAGGATTTGATCTCAATTTATAGGATTTTGAAGATATGGATGAGGATAGGTGGAGTGGATAAGGATAAGGCAACTATTATTAGTCAGTCAACATGATTTATTGATTTAATAGATTTTTTCATTTTATTTTCTCAATTATTTAACTAATTTGATTTTTAATTTTTCTTTTATCATTTATTGGCCATTTTGAGTAATTAGTTTAATGATTTATTTATTTTGCTTGATTTTTCATAATTTTATTAAATTAATTAAGGATGGTGGATCATTTTAATTAGGCATTCCTTATATGAAGTGCACAAGCTAATTTGTTAGATCAATGGTTCAAGCTGCCTAAAAAAGGTTGCTAGATGATTAGATTCATCCTAGCCATTCACTTACTATTTTGTATATTACTTGTTTTTTTTCCCTTTTTACTATTATGCATGTTTCTTTTTATATAGCTTTTACTTAGTGCAACTTTATTTTTTTAAAATTTATTATATGCTATATTTTATATAATGTAAATTATATTTAAAATGTTATTATGATTATACTTATTATATATTATATTTTATATTAAAAATTATTAAATGCAAATATAATAAAAATATTAAATACAAATATAATATAATATACAATATATAATATAATATACAATATATAATTAATATTTAATATATAATTTATATAATATAAATTAAATTATACATAATATAATGATACTTATTATTGTATATAATATTATCTATATACAAATTACATTATTATTATTTTGCATGTTTGTTTTCTTAATTTTACTTTTATGTGGTACAACTTTATTTTTTTAAATTTATTATATGCTATGTTTTATATAATGTAAATTTATATTTAAAATGTTATTATGATTATACTTATTACATATTATATTTTATATTACCAATTATTAAATACAAATATCATATAATATATAATAACAAATATTAAATACAAATATAATATAATATATAATTTATATAATATAAATTAAATTTTAAAATAAAATTGATTTTGAAAATATTAAAACATAATTGATTTTAAAAATATTTATTATTTGATTATATATGTACTTTATAGAAAATTTATATTATTATTATTATATTTAGTATTTAGATTTTTTATCGACAAGTTGACACTTTACCCTAGTCTACTATTTCACCTCACTACAATATGTTTCTTTGTTTGGATTCAATTTTATTTATTTATAATTGTTTTGTTTTAATAAGTTTTATTAGATGTAAAAAACAATAACTATTTTTTTTTATTTGTAAGAGAGAATTATATTAAGCTTCCAAAAAGATTACAACCCATTTGCATAGCAAGTTGCAAAATTATAGAAAATACCCTTTTATCCAACTTGAACACCATTCGATTGACACCACCGGACCCATTGGTCGCCAAAATTTGTAGACTTAACCTTAGACCCTACCCAAAGACCATGGAAGCAAAACATACACATACACCAGGCTAAATCCAAAAGGAAAGGCACCACCACCACCCATTTAGATCAATACATACTATAGTATTTATAAACAAAACCCTATGAACCAACCAAACCACACAGACTGTGGCTAAAAGCCGTTCATCTTAAGAAATTGGGCGAAATCTGCCACCCATTTGTAACCACTAACTTGCTCCAACACCAACAATTTCTTCAGGAAACTGACCCCGTACGTAGCAATTTGGTGATGCCTAACAAGGCCATGCCTTTGAGGTCCAATAATAGGGGATAGACCTTTATAACCTCGCCCGATACCTTGACCAGTGGAAGATCCTGGGGCCGAGATGCACCACAACCAGGGAGAGCCGATTTCATCTCCTCCTCCAAATAACCTAAAAGCTCTTTTTTAAAGAGCTTACAGACTAAATCCTTGGCCTCGACTTTAGGATTCCTAACGTCCAACGTTGATGCCAAGAATCAGGAGAAAATATGGGCGTTAACTCGAAATACCTCTTGGCTCGCCAAAAAATCCTTCCCCATAATCATTTTTACAACTACCACCACATGAGGATCAATCCACAACATAATTCTTTTCAACTGTTGGTCAGTGATGATCTTGAAAGCCGTCTACCGAACCTTGCAATCAAGTTGGATGGGCATGTCCTGCCCAATGCTCACCACCACTTCAGATGAAATCTCGACAATGAATTTGGAGTGCTCTGCCATGACTACCATGTAGAGGGCACATAGAACAACCAAAGATGGTGAAAAAACAAGCCCAACAATTGACATATAAAGGGCATTCTTCGTCGAGCTTGCTAAACTTACCACGTTGTACATCAACTGTCGTGTCATGCTAAAATTCCTTATCATCTTCCACTTGTCCTCAAACATGCATCTTGCCTCGTCATGATGCCAACTGGGAGGAAGGTCGTATCGATCCCAGTTCATCGATGGAGTAATACATCATTACTTGTAGCTGCCGATGACTGAAGGCATGCAGTAGCAGTTAGGTCTTTTTTAAATAAGTCTTTTCACTAGCCTAAGGACTCAAATTGAGTACAAAAAGGCAATCAATGAGGATACTGCGAGACGCCCAAGCAAACCAACCCAATTTGGACCAACGTCAATTGCCACGTAGACCCCAACCCACCAAATAGGCTATAGGCAAAGCCAATCCTTTGATGAAATATTGATTACTTTTGTTATCAAAACATTGATAGATGCAGTCTCTCCACATCCTCATTGTGGAGAGATGCCCTCCCATCCGCCCAAAAAAAAAGGCTATTATTAGTTATTATTAGTTAATTACTATTATATTTCCTTTGTTGTTCATTTCAAAAATTACATTGGATGGGCTTGGGATTATAACAACCCAAAAATGTACCTATAACCCCAGTGAGCCATGGCCACCACCATGAAATTCCACTAAAAATGGCATGGGCCTTAACAATTCACAAGTCACAAGGACTTACACTACAAACAACAACAATCGATATTGGCAACACTGATCGACAACGGTTGACATTCACAACTATTTTAAGAGTTCGTGAACTATCATGCATTTGCATACAACCTTCCTTCACATTCCAAAGATATGCACACATGCAACATAGCCCATTTATGGCTCGGTGAAAAAGGGAAGAGGAACATTTGAATGCAATATTACAAAACAACAATTCACAAACCTAAAGGAGGTTATGCTAACAACATGTATGCCCCTTTATTTATCTCATATCTACATTATCAACTAAGCTTGATAAGAAACAAATCAACACAAAGTTAAAATTATTTTCCCATGTAAATTATATCTCATATTTGTTTTATTATAGGTTCCACTCATGACTCATTTACACTATGTTTCCCATTGTTGAACATCTACAAATCAACTCTACCAAAGGTGAGAATGAGTTTAATGCAATTTACAACTTCAACTTATTGATTTTAACTTGTTGTTTTTCAAATAATAAACAAGCCTATTGTTTGATACAGATACAATAGAGTTTGAAGTGATTATATGACAATGCTGCAAAAAAAAGTAATTTATATCTATAGTATTGTGTTTAAACAATAAACTATATTTACAACATTGTATATATATCCAAAATGTATGTCTACAGATATTTACATTTTTATATCAAATGAATTCAAGTACACTATCATTTATTTAATCATATGCTCTTCATTAATACCATGAGTTTTTTCCAAAATCAAGCACCTAACTATACTCTAACCTATGACACATTGCTCAATTTTAACCAATTTGCCTACACAATAATTTATTTGTATTTTATGAAGTTATACATCTTTTACAAATTTAAACTTGCACACATAAACTAACTTATGGAAAAGCCTTAATTATAACAATGTGATTTTTCTTCTTCTTATGACACATTTTCAAATTTCTACAAAACAATCTACTCAACGTTAAAATTCTCATAAAATTATTCGGCATACCCATTGCACACAAAATCTGTGATTACTAGTTTATTTTATTAAAATTGAATAAAAAGATTTTTGAAATTAATTAGATAATAAATATCATTTAATTAATTTAATTTTGATTAAACGAATTAATTAATGATTTAATTTATGGATTAATTAATGATTAGATGAATAAATTAATGTTTGTTTGACATCATATAGAGTGATGGTATGGAATTGACATTGGCAAGATTTGAGTGTCTACACTATGCAAGAATCCAATTATTCAGCTACTCCATGACACTCATCCATTTGGTACAAATCTATCATACAAAAGATAGACCTAGAAATTTGTATTCAAAATTGAGTGTGAAGAAGTGTTTCTCTTTTTGATGAATACATAAAAACAATTGAGTAAATCCTTCTTTAATCTGGGTTCTAAAAGAATAAACATGAATATCTATGCCTTATTGATTTTTTTAGTGGCTAATATTCGCCAATTGGTTAATAGTTGAAATTTGGGAATTCAAAATTGGCTAATAGTTTGAGCTATAACGTGACTTGAAAAGCCACATTTTTACAAAAAAATATTATAGTCTTATTTAAATTGCCAACGAAATTATTTTATTAAAAAATTTAACTAAAAATGTCACCACAATATTCAATACATGATTAGATCAGATTCACCTAAATTTTATAAATTATAGTAAAAATCTATATTAATTCGCCAATAGTATATCATAATTATTAGTTGCTTTAAGACCATATTTCTAATCTTTAGTTTCTACCATTGATTTATAAAATAATCGAATGGCCCTTGTATTACATGAAGTAAAATGTACCCACGATCTCTAATGCTCATGGGGCCCACAATTTTGGGTCTTATGAACATTATAGATTGTGGATACATTTTACCTCAGAGAGTACAATGAGGGTCATTACATCAATGATCTAAAAGCAATTTTGAGCCCCATGAGAATTATAGATCATGGGTACATTTTACCTTGTAGAATAAAATGAAGGCCATTATATTATATTTTAAAACAATGGTGGCAACTAAATACTATTGTCCACCCCTTAAACCCATCAATAATTTCCACCCTTGGGACCCTACTTTTCCATGGGGATTACTTTTAGATTGGATGGATTCACCATCTTGATTAATGTATTTTCTTATTATATTTCAAGATTCGCCAAACTTTTCTATAAGATTTTAGTGATGTAAAAACAATCGCTAATAAAATTAATATTTTTTCAAAAAAAATGAAAGATTCGCCAATAGAAATTAATATTTTTTCCTAAAAAATGAAAGATTTGCCATTTTTTTATATCTTTTTCAAGGGGAGTTTCTTAAATTTATCACTGCCATGCCTAGAGAAATAATTGATAACTTTGGGCTGAAAAATATGATCAAGCCATCATGATGCAATTCAAACTATCTAGCAAGATGACGAAAGTGTGCTTAGATCAATTGTGTATTTTTGTAGCAAGAAAGCCACAATTACCCCTTAGATCTATGGGGTACCAAAAATCACAAAGTAGGTATCCCCCTTAGACCCATAGTTGATACCAATAATTCCTCTACCTACAAGTTGGCCACCCATCTTGCTAAACTCATTTCTCTCCTCATTGAAAAATCTAGCTCTTTCATCAAGAACTCTTTGCATTTCGTGGACTTCATGAAATGACCTTATTGTTAGCTTTGATGTGGTTTCCTCTTCACTAAAGTCCCTATTCATGACTCCATTGAGCTTATTAGGCAAAAGACTAGTTATGAAATTTCCTCCTTGGTTGAGCTATGTCTCAGATTCACCTTCTTCTCCTTCTAAGGTGTCATTTTGAACAAGTTGATGGTGTTGCTATGAGTTCTCTAGCTTCTCCCATTATATCCAACATGTGCATGAAACATTTTGAAGACATTTTCCTCCATTCCTTTACCTTCAAACCAAAGTGGTGGAAACACTACGTTGATGATACTAACATATGTTGGTCTCATGGTCTTGAAAAACTTGAATAATTCCACTCACTTAAACAACATATCCCCTTACATTTCCTTTACTAAAGAAATTGAAATAGATAACCAACTTCCCTTCCTAGATGTCCTTCTCATAAAAAAAGCATACGGTTCCCTATCATAATCTGTCTTTCAAAAATTGACCCACACTAACCTATACCTTCACTCATCTTCTCACCATCACCCTAGCCAAAAGTTGGAGTTTTCAAAACTTTGGCTTCTAGAGCTTTCACAATTTGTGATGATGAGAAAATTGGCCAAGAGTTAACCCGCCTCACCCATGTTTTCACACTAAATGGGTATAAAAGAAAGAAAATCAATAGAGCTATCAATCAAGCCAAAACTAGATTTACCCTCCAACCTAAGTTCACTCTCCCTCCTTCCCACCCTTTGGCTACCCTACCTTATGTTGAGGGTATTTCCAAAAAAAATTCTAAGATCCTCCTCAAAAAGTGTTTAGTTTACACTTTCAAGCCCCTCTCCACTATAAAAAATAGCTTACTGTCACCCAAAGACCCTCTAGATCCTTTGCTCAACTCAGGTGTCTACAAAGTGATGTGTTTTTATGGCATCCCTTACATTGGGGAAACCAGTCGCTCTGTCAACACAAGAATCAAATAACATGGTGCTGACATTAGGCATGAGTGGGTCTCAAAATTGGCCCTAGTCGAGCACTCGTCCAAGACCAAGCATCACATTGTCTTAGAAGACACCAAAATCCTTTTCAACTACTTCAAGAGGAAGCTTAAAGAGGCTATTGAAATCAATAATCACCCCTCCAACCTCGACTGAGATGGGGGTCAAAATTTAAGCTTCTCATGGAAACCCCTTTTGAATAGCCTTAAAGATCTCCCTCTTGGCAGCTCTAGTTTTTCCTCTCCTCGGTTTTCACTTGATCTCTCCACCTCCATTCTCCTATCTCCTTTCCTTTCCCTTGCTTTTTTGTCCTCTTTGTCTTCCTTATTCCTTGTGGGTCTTTTCTCCCCCGCTCTATTGTTACATATTTTCCTTCTTTTTAACACCTTTTCCTTTATGTCCGTTTTATTATTTTCCTTTCTTCTTTTTAATTTATTAAACATTATTATGAAGTTATTCTTATTCTTTTTATATTTTGTAATTTGTGTGTTGGTGTTGTCTTTTTCATTTTGGATTCCATAGAATATAGTGTTCTCTTAGTTTGCATCTAGTTCTTTCTTTTTCTCTTTAATTTCTCGAGGTTTTGTGTTTAATGGTATTACCTTGTTGATTTTATAGCCCTTCACTCATTTTCCTCCTTTTCTCTACAATGTTTCTTTGTTTTTTCAATTAGTCTTTTATTTTTATAGTATTTTTATCAAGATAAGAATAATAGTTTGAGCTTTATGTATTTCTCTTCACATCATTTCAATAATATTTAGTAAATGGTCTTATATATTGATATAATAATAACTATAATATTTTAGAATAGCCTTAGGAAACTTGTAGTTTATTAGTATACATTTATATATTTGTTGTTCATTATGGATTATTTTAAGAAAATATTAAAATTAGAAAAAGTCTTCTAAACTCCAAGACTATGAAATTTGTAAATATGAAATAATATTATAATTATATTGAGATATCGTAAATATCAAGAACTAAAAAATTTATATTATATCATATATAAAAAAATGAGCTTAATGTAGTCTAAGGTATCTTGCAAAAGATTACACTAATAAGTATAAAGATATGTAACTCAAAAGTTAACTTAGAAATAAAAAGAACCCGTTGGAATGGTCTTATAAAATGATATAATACTATCTTTAATAATTTATAATAACATCAAGAAAAAAGTAGTTTAATAGTATACATTGATATAATTGTTATTCATTATGAATTATTTTAGAAAATATTAAAAATAGGATAAGTCTTATAAACTCTAGGACTACATAATTTTCTAATATTAAATTATATAAAATATTAAGATATCATAGATATTGAACTAAATAGTTATATTATATCATATAGACAAATAAAATTTAGCTTAATATAGTCTAAGGTACCTTCAAAATATTAAACTAATGAGTATAAAGTTATGTAAACTCAAAATATAACAAAATAAAAAGATTATATTGAAAATTTATAGCTTTTAGAGTTACCATATGTAGTTTTGTTTAAAAATTGATGATAAATTACTAGATATTTATTTTAGTTTATTCCTCACTATTTGGTCTAAACTTGTTATGTGATTGATTAACTTGTAATATTTTTCAATTTTATCCTATATAATTATTTAATTCATTTTAAGGAATGAATCAAATAATTATACTATATAAATAATTAAATTGAGCTTATTGTAGTCTATATTTCATATTAGAGTCCTTACAAAACTGATCGAATTCTGCAAAATAAAACTCACCACCATTATTTCTCCTCAAGCATTTGATTTTTCTACCACTTTAGTTTTCAACCAAGGACTTGAACTCCTTAAACTGACTAAAAAATTTAGATTTACTTATGAGGAAATACACAAATGTCCTTATAGAATAGTCATCTATGAATGAGACAAAGTACATAGATCTAGACAATGAATGAACATTAATAGGACCAAACACATCAAAATGCACACAATCCAAAACCTTAGAAGATTTATGAGAGCTAAAATAAAAAAGAAACATGGTGTTGATTTCCATATATACAAGGTTCACAAAAAATGAACTCGAGATTACAATCATCAAGGTCTTCAACACGACTCCTATTTTTGAGGGCTCTAAGACCCTTCTCACCAATATGGCCAAGCCTTTGGTGCCACAACATTGTCTTCTCCAATGTGAGCTTCATCTCCAAAGCATTGGCACCCTTAGGTACCCAAAAAACATGAAAATCAAATGTAGACACCATAGTCTTCTTCTCTACTCGATTTGGTGGTGAGGATGAAGAATCCAAATCCATTTTCTTGGACTTCATAGAAGCACTATTTCACTAAACTATGCATGCATCCAACTTATAGAGTGTCAATCCGAACACCCTTAGCAAGCACCATAGCACCTTTGGTCATCTTGCATCCGCTACTCAAGAAAACAACCCGCACTCCGACATCACTTTTCTTCTTTTTCTCCTATTTGTAGTCTTTCTAGAAATGTTTAGATTTCCCATAGTTCCAACATTTAGCCTTGGAATTTTTACCAGGAGATTCAAATCTCCTTGGAGACTTGGACTTAAACTTCTTGTCCTTTTTCTTTCTTTTCTCCTCCGATCTACCACGAATGGATAGGTCTTCCTTGGCCATCTCAGAAGACGTCCTCCACATCTCTTTAGATAATAGTGAAGAAGCCACATCTTCCATGTTGAAAGTGGTTGTTGTGCTTCCAATAGCCATAACTAGGTGATCCCACAAGCCAAGAAAAGAACATAGCAGAAGCATGCAATGGTCCTCATCTTCAATCTTCACATCAACGAAACCCAGTTGAGCAACAAGCATATTAAATGTATTCAAGTGATCAAAAACTGATCCTTCTTTCTCCATCCTCAAAGAATATAGTTTCTTTCTTAGGAATAACTTATTTACCAAGGATTTCCCTTAATAGATATCACCAAGCTTCTTCCAAATACTACCTGCAATCTTCTCATGGACATTCAGGAGCACAAAATCAGCCAGAGTCTTATTAGACCCTTGTATTTTCGATCCATTAGGTTCCAATCCTCTTGTGTGGTTGTTGATGGTTTTGTATTGGATATTGCAGCCCATAGATCTCTATCTATGAGCATATCCTCCATTTTGAGTTTCCATAACTCAAAATTTCTGCCATTGAATTTCTCCATCTCTATTCTTCTAGATGTGCTTGCCATCTTAAAATTGCAACAAGATTACAAAGTTCTCTTTGCAAGAACTCCCACTAAATCTAGAAAAGAAAAAAAACCCTTCTAACCCACCAAGGATAACAAAGCTAGCTAGGCTCCGATACCAACTAAAAGGAAAGTCGATTGTAGAAATGCTTCCCTAATGCAAATCAATCAAGGAAGATGTTACAAAAAATTGTTTCAAATCTTTTACTTTTAACAATTTCTCTTAAGAATGCACATGCAATTAATTAATTACGATTTAAACCATTAAAACACACAACATAGAATTTATGTGGGAAAACCCTTTTGGGAAAAAACCTACACACTAAAGAACAAATCAATTGTATTTTCACTAAAAGCTATTACAATATAATGTGTAGAGTCTATGCTCTTTCAAGTGTTGTTTCACTGTGATACAAAACTAGAGTGAATATGACAACATAATGATATCTCAAAAAATTACAATCAATCTCTACAAACAAATGTACTAAGGCATTATTATATGCATCTCATATATGGGCATAGTGCTTTTCCATGTGTCATCTCATAATATTTGCATGCATGCAAACTAAAAATCAACAACATGTAGGAGTCCCAAGTGACCTAATTAGCAACCTATCAAACATGCACACACATACATGAACATGCAACAAAATACAAGCACATGCAAGGCTTGTAGCTCCAAAAATCAAGTAACCTTACATACTAGGTGTACCATAGAGAAAATCAAATTTACTTCCAAAATATAACTCACACACAACTTCTAGTCACTTTGAGTGACAACTCATTCTCTATTAAGCAAGTTTCCCTTCAAAGCTTCATTCAAAAATCAAATGCATGCCACATGGCATAAGGGTACTCATCCTAGAGGATTTTACAATTCTCCAAGCTCAAATGGGCACCTGAGTGAAAAGTATCACTTTCCCTTGCTTTCGCTTTTCTGAAGAGATAAACTAGCACACAAGTGGACCCCACCAATACTTTCTTCCAAAACAAACTGCCACATGTCAACATGGCGCCTAATTCTG
Source organism: Sequoiadendron giganteum (assembly GCA_007115665.2). Taxonomy (NCBI): domain Eukaryota; kingdom Viridiplantae; phylum Streptophyta; class Pinopsida; order Cupressales; family Cupressaceae; genus Sequoiadendron; species Sequoiadendron giganteum. The sequence goes on along the minus strand of CM021108.1, from coordinate 607,168,910 downwards.
ATAACTAAACAATTTCTTTTTCCCAAAGGAGCACCCATGTGACACGTTTTATAATTTTTTCTTTTCACACCTTGCATGTAGGATGCCATCTCCCTGTTGGGTCTCGCAAAATGACTTAGCAAATTGGAAACAAATATTATTGCATTTAATAAATTGAATCAACAACTTAAGGGTAAATTAATTAATAAATTAATCATGGGACTCACTAAGGTTGATACACCTTAATCCCAACAACTACCTCATTCTTTCATTCTTCTCTCTATCTACATGCATATCATCCTGATGATAGATCATGGAGAATGATCCAAAATGTTGGTATAAAAAAATTACGTAGTTTCAATCCAAAAATAGTTAGCACTTGATTATCATAGACTGTGGAAAATTTAAAGGATATTAATTACCTTGATGTTACCAAAACATAATATCAAGAGCTTTAGAAACAGATTGACGAAACCACAAAATCTTAACTCTAAAAACAAATTCAAAAACCACAACATATATAGAAAAAAGATAAAAAGAAGAAAAACAACTCCTTTTGGTTGATACATGATTGCTTGTTGACCCAAGGTGCTTTTTCATTATGAATTTACATATAAAATTCATAATTGAGGCATTATGATGAATAAAGCACAATCACTAACAAGTATTTTGAAATATAATAGTCCAATCACTTGAGCTAAATGTCCATGACTTTGCATTGGACTCCTATATCTCCATGCTAAGTTTGCATCACTTTGAATCTCTAAGATTACGACCCATTTGTGGGTTAATTTGTTTACAAGAGGGGGCTTGAAAAGGGGCATCGATAGATCATTTGAGATAAAAGTGATTAAAACAATGATTATTGAACCAACACCATTTCTTTGTAAAGTTGCATAAGATTGTAGTGGACATTTTGACAAAAAATGGTTATCCATAAGGTAGATAAGGTTATGAATGTTTTAGGCATTGATGTTCTTGAGGTTGAATAATGAACAAAGGTAATACCACCACCCAATGTTAGTGTAATATTTAATAAAGGATTAGATGCAACAATTAAATCCACCTTAGGAAAAAAAGTAATGATGATGAAAAGTCATATGAAAACAAAATGAGGGTAACACTATTCCAATAGCTATATTAATTATGAAAATAAAATAAATGGATTACAATATATAGACTTTAAGATGTACATGAGATGCACAAGTCAAGTTGACATGTGTTATAGAGGATTTGAGTTAGCCATAATGATCTAATGGACAAACTCTACATGGATGAATAGTGATGTGAAAATTTACTTATCATGATAAGGAATGGTAGCATCTAACTACTATTAATCAAGAAGAGAATGAGATAAAGGTGTCATAATATTTTTGTCAATCAAGGAGATGACAAGTGCTCATGTTTTCCTAATTTACCTAAGTAAATGGAATATATTATTTAAGTAAACTTAAATATAAGGTGCAACATGTAATTACATCAATTACCCCCTTAAGTGAAACCTACCTAGGGAAAAAGAAATGGATCTTGGCAAGACAAGTCAGTTAAGGTACCCATGTACAATATGAAAGTCCCTAAAGTAATTAAAAAAGAGGAAGAAGAGAAGGTGAGCTAATATGCCCCTTAAAAGTGTGAATTTCCTCCTACAATTGTGACAAAAGGATGAAATTGAAGGCTAGTGAAGATCCATATTCACCAAGTAGCATTAAATTGAACACTCAAGAAGTGGTATAGGTCTATAGGTGCATGTAGAAGGCCTTCATAGTTTAGAAAGAATAAAGAGGGAAAAAAAACAAAGCATACTTCTTTAGAAGTAATGTAATGGTCTCCATGTTTGTGTTGAGTGATGTTAAGATCAAATCAAGAGTTCCAAGCCTAACTAAACAAGATGAATACTCAAGACCATGTAGAAAGTGATGTATAATAAATGATAAAGAAGTGGTCCATGAAGGTGGAATCATAGTTCTTGCTATGTGACTACACTATTTATTGCATGAGATGTATTCCTAAAAGGAATAACTAAAATCCCTAGGTGAAATGACTTGGCACTCTTGTAGTGTTTGCAAGAGGAAGTACAATGCATTTCATGTGACTACAATGCTTATTATAGAACATGTCTACATTAGATGCTTGGGTATGTATAATTGGAAAACTTGTTAGTGCTAGAGGTATTAGAGGCTCAGAGAATCAAGAAAAGTCTCTTTTCCATCACAACATTCAAGATATTTTTAATAAGAAAACTCCTCTTCTATGTCATCATCATATAGAGGATAGAAGACATTCCATAACAAGATAATTTGGGAATGGAGGTTCACTAGGATCTCCATTCATCTCCCAATTTTTTTTCCAAAGAATGTGATGACACTTTGTGTTAGATGGCCTATGACATGTGGTCATTAACACTAAAATTGATTAATCCTAGACATGGTCATTCCTATTAGTTCATAATTTGTTTAACCTATAAGAACCTAGGTTTAAAATAAGCCCATAGAGATGAGGCAAGAGGTGAATCCATTTGTAGTACTTTATGATCCTATCTCATTAGGGATTATAGTTCCATCTATTTAAGGTGAAAACATAATGATGAATTGAAAAACCCATTATTGACTTAGATTTCTCAAATTGAACCCTCTTGTAGATTTAAAATTTCATTTTAGTTTGTGTAATATGAAATTACCATGTAAAATCCTTCCAAGATAAGTATATGAAATGAAATTTGATAGTTTAGTGATTGTGTATTAAAAAATACATTTCTAGGCCACCTCCTATCCCTCCAATCAACTCAATTAAGATACCTTTGGAAAGAACATAGTTTGTGACACTTTTTAAATTAATGCTTTTATAATACTTTGTTTTCTTTCCTAAGTGTTCTACAACTTCAAAGAGAGAGACAAAACTGAAATTACAATCTTGGTATGAAAATAAATTAAACAAATAATACCACTATATAGTATGCAAAAAAACACACTTTCAAAAACTACGTTGATATGAGTCTATATGAGAAAATTATGGGTGTTTGAAATTCTAACATTGAGAATGAGAATTAAATGTCAAATTGTGTGTTTTTTTTTAAATTAGACATTTTTAGAAGAAACTAAGTACATGACTACAAAGTACTAAAAAAATCGGTCTATTTCAAAAAATATCTCTATATGATCAAGTTGGGGGTCTCTAAAGTTGACCTCCTAGGTTCAAAATGCAAATGGATGGAGGGGTTTTTAGTGGTAGGCTAATGGCTTGTGGGTGGTACACAGACAATGTTGCCATCTCAAGTGGTGCATTGGTGCAAGGGATGTAGTGCACCAATGGTAGGGTGGTCGAGCCACTAGGCAAATGTTGTGATGGTGCATTTGATGTTGGAGTGGAGCTTGGGTGAAGTTGTGGCAATAAATCTTGATGAGGGGTTTGGGAACTTCTATCCTAAATTATATTTGTATAATTATTTCATTTTTAAAATAAAATAATTTAAACTCATTTAAAAAAAAAAAGTCGTGTTAGACCTATGTATGCAAGCCATACAATAAAATGCGATGTTTTTAGTGCAATCATATAATTTTGATAGATTAATAGTTGATCTATAAGTATTGAACCACTCTCGATGTGATGATGAGGTTCATTTTTTTCCAAAGTGCTCCAAAAGTTGAGCCACCTACAAAAAATTAAAATCCAACTCTACAAGAAAACCAAAGTGGACTTCATAGTGTCTAATGGAGATGAAATGAAATTCAAACTTAGCTATTTTAAATGTTTTGAATTCAATGACTATAGTCTATTTATTTTCTAGATGTCTATAGTAGGTTATTTAAAATCACTCAATTTACAAGACTATAAGCCTTAGGTAAAATAAGTAAAAGCTATATGTTAGGTGAATGAAATGGCACTTAATTTCCCTACTTTAATACCATGTTAGAATTAATAAATAATTAGATATAATAACTAAATATACATTGCAGGTGTTAGTTGGATCTGTTTTGGGTCCATGCCGACTTAAAATTAAGTATTGCGCATTTTGCTTGGGTGTGAATATGATTTTGAATCTTGTGTGGTGTCGATAAAAGCTATTTTGGATTGTTTTGTTTACATCTAATTAGTCCGACCTAATTGATGTGTGCGAATGTATTTGGGTATATATATGAGATATTTTGGAGTTGAAAAGTGTGGACAAATGAGCGAAAAATGACATATCAGATGCAAGTGGTGTTATATGATGTGATCATGCAAATTCAGTGGTAAGGAATTCAGAATCATAGCAGATTTGTTGAGCGACTGCTAAGCAGAGCAGTACTCCATCTTCAAAGCTTCAAAGGAACTGAAATACAAAACAAGAGAGGTGCACTTTGTACCAATTCATACTTTGATAGTTATCCATTTTTGTATTGTACTTAACTCTAGATGTGAGCCTTATAAGGGAAACATGTCCCGATAGTGAGCCCTTGTAATATACTATATCCAGATATAATATATTGTGAGCTAATCCTCATCATAGTTTTTACCATTTTGGGTTTTCCATGTAAAAATCTTAGTGTTTATGTGTTTTGTGGCTTTGTGGATGATTCATGCTTTCATTTCTTAGTTCAGTTAACATGGTTTGGTGATTGATTATGTTGTGTTCAAAAAGTTATAGAATACTAATTCATCCCCCCTCTCAATATTTTGAATGTTCAAAAATTGGTATCAGAGCTTGGTTCCTTTAGAAAGTCCTAAAAACTTGAGGAAGATCTTGAAAGTTTGAACACATGGTAGACAAGAAGTGCTTTGTTCCTCTGAAATAAATTTTTGCAATTGAATATGTAGAAGATAACTCCATATTTGACAAAGAAGAACTGAAAGCTGCTCTTGAAGATCTTGAAAGAGTTGAAACTAAGAAAAAAGTCTTGAAGGAAAGCCTAGGAGAAGCAAATGAATGCATCAAAAAGTTGAGAGAACAAATCAAGAAGTTCATAGAAAGACATATGGAAGTCAATATACAGTTGAAGCAAGAAAATGAAGAGATCATCATAATGAAAGTACAAATGGAAGAAAAGAAAAGGATTAAAGAATGTATGAATGCAGTGGTAGAAAAAAAGATTGAAGAATTCTCTAAACTTGAACAAGAAGTGGTAAATCTTAGATTTGATCTGGAAAAGGCAAGAATACATGAGGATGAATTCAAAATAAGTACTATAATGCTTGATGAATTACTTGCAATATAGAAACCATCTAAGGAAAAAGGTGGTTTGGGACTTAGTTTGTTGAGAATAGGTGACTCAATCTTACTGGCATTCAAGTTTCACCTTTATCGTTGTGATAGTTGAATGTTGAAGAGACTTAGAAATTAGTCTCATCTATATCTCGATGCAAGCATTGTTAAGTATGTTCTTTGTTGCATTGGTGGCAAACACTTGTTGATGGGATAGGGTATATTGAAGGGACTTTGGATTCTATCTCTTCAACATCTCGATGGTCTGTATATAACTCTTCATCAGTGAGAATCATGAATATCACCTAGACATTGAGATTGGTCTCTTCGAAGTGCTGATAAGGTAGATTTGTATGACATGGAGGATGGACATAGTACTTGGTGGGGACCACGGTTGATGTTGACAATAGCTACATTGGTGATACCTTTCTATTTCAGTGGAAGGTGTTAAACCATCCCATCAACATCTTGATGGGATGGAGTAGTAAGTGATGGACTTGTATCAAAGTGACATCGAGTGTTTAGAGAGTCATGGTCTCGTGTCTCTTTGACACTCCGGTGATAAAACATATTGGCAAATATGCATGTTGGAGTGATTGTTGGAACTTGAAGAAAGACTGTTCCCAGTCTCTTCGACATTCCAACAGGAGAATGCAATGACGGTTATGACTGTTTTGTTTGGTAGGAAGATGTAATGATTGGCTTCCTAGAACGATTAGAAGATGTATGTGAATGCAATAGTGAATTATATGCAATTGTAACAGTTAGATGATCTGAGACTAATCGAGAGGTTGATTAGGGAAATGTTATGCTGCCAGAATTGGAATTGAATCTATAAACTAATACCTAGAAAAGAAAGTTCTGAAACTTGTAAGTAAATGACATTTTTATTGTAATACAAGTGAGAATTGCTTTGGTGTGTGGGTTTTTATCCCGTAAGGGTTTTTCCACATAAAATATGGTGTTAAATATTGTGTGATGTTTACTTGTCTATTTTGTATTCTCATATGTGGATCTTTATGTTATGTAATTGCAAAGTTTTATGAAAATTTATGTATGTCTCTCCAGAAGTTTGGCATTTGGAAGGCATTTCTGCACTTTTCTTTCCTAACAATTGGTATTAGAGCTTTGCCAACTTTGTTATCCTTGTGGGTGAGATAGGGTTTTTGTGCTGATTTTGTTGAGTGGGAGTTTTGTAGAGAAATCTGGGTGTAAACTAATTGCAGATTTAAGATGACAAGCACATCCTAAAGAATAGAAATTGAGAAATTCAACAGTAGCAATTTTGAGTTGTGGAAACTCAAAATGGAAGATTTACTTGTTGATCACGATCTCTAGGATGTAATATCTGGAAATAAACAATTAGCAGTGTCACAGACTGACTAGGATTCAAAGGACCAAAAAGATAAAGGTTTGATTAGACTGTTATTGGTTGATTTGGTTCTCTTGAATGTTCACAAAGAGAAGACATCTAAACTCTTGTGGAAAAAAATTGTGACATTTATCAAGGGAAATATCTGGTAAACAAGTTATTTCTTAGGAAGAAGTTATACTCTTTAAAAATAGAGGAAGGGGCATCTGTTGTAGATCATTTGAATTCATTTAACATGATTGTTGCTCAATTGGCATCTATTGGTGTGAAAATAGATGATAAGGATTGATGTATGCTCCTATTATACTCTTTTCCTGACACATGGGATCACTTGGTAATGGTGATTGAAAGTACAACAACCACTTTCAAGATTGAAGATGTGGTTACTTTATTGCTATCAGAAGAAATGCAAAGGAAATCTTCTCATATGGCCAAGGAGGCCCTTGCTATTTGAGGCAGATCAAAGGAGAAAAATGAGAAGAAAGACAAGAAGTCAAAATCCAAGTCAGAGGGGAGATCAAAGTCTCCCAATAAAAAGTCCAAGGTGAAATGCTGGAACTATGGGAAGACTAGACATATCTGAAAAGATTATAAACAGGAGAAGAAGAAGAAAAAGAAGAAAAATTCTTCAAATAATGAATCTTCTCAAAGCAATGCAGATGCCTTCATAGCAACCTTGGCAACTCAGGCATCAAATGATATTTGGCTAATTGAATCAAGTGCGTCCTTTTCACATGATCTCTCATAGAGAGTGGTTCTCGAAGTACAAGAAGTATGTTGGTGGAAGGGTGTATTTGGGTGATGATTCTCATTTGGAGATTGTTGGCCATGGAAGAGTCACAATTTGTTTTCTTGATGGAAGAATTAAGGGAATTAATGATGTTATGCATATACCAGGTCTGGCTCAAAATTTTCTATCTATAAGTAAACTCAATGATGTTGGAGTGTAAGTCTCTTTCTTGAATGGTGTTTAAAAAATGTCTAGAGGCTCTATGGTACAGACTAAGGGTGCAAAAATTGGCACTCTGTACAAGCTGGATGCATGTGTTGTACAATGTAACGATGCTTCTATAAAGTTGAGAAAATATAACCAAGTAGAGAAGGGGGACTTTGTTCTTATGGGTGCTAATTCCTTGGAGGTGAAGCTCCCAGTTGAGAAAATAATGATGTGGTATTAAAGGCTTGACCAAATTGGTGAAAAAGGCTTAAAATCCTTGAAAAATAAAAGCCTAGTTGAAGGGTTTGATGATTGTAACCTTGAATTCGATTTTTGTGAACATTGTATATATGAAAAGCAACACTATGTTTTTTTTAGAGTCGTCATAAATATTCTATAATTTTGGATTATATTCATGCTGATGTGTTTGGTCCAATAAATGTACCTTTGTTATCAAAATCTATGTATTTTGTTTCTTTCATAGATGATTATTCGAGAAGGGAATTTGTTTATTTTCTTAGAAGTAAAACACAAGTTTTCAGTCGGTTTAAGGAATTTAAAACCTTGGTTAAAAATCAAATTGGTAGAAAAATTAAATGCTTGAGGACAGATAATGGAGGTGAACTTTGTACAACAGATTTCAAATTTTTTTTCAAAGACCATGAAATTAAAAGGCATAAAACCACTCCTTACACTCCACAAAAAAATGGAGTTGCTAAAAGGATGAATAGAACGCCGATGGAAAGGATGAGAAATATGTTGAGTAATGTTGGTTTGGAATAGAAGTTCTAGGATAAGGCTGTTGCAATATCATGTTATCTAATTAATAGGTCTCCCACTTCAACGCTCACGAATAAAACACTTATGGAAGCATGGCCTAGTAAAAATCCCTCTTTAAGACATATTAGAGTCTTTGGCTATGAGGCGTATGCTTATGTGCATAGTGAAAAAAGATCTAAATTGAAGAACAAGGCTGTAAAATGTATCTTTATCGGTTATGGAATTGGTGTGAAAGGGTACAAGCTTTGGAATCTAGTTATAGAGAAGGTGTTGTACAATAGAAGTGTGATCTTTCATGAGTTGAAACCTTCCATTGTTTATCTACAACTAGAGATGAAAGAAGCAAAAAATGAGGAGGTAGTTGAATTTCCTCTTACTCCAGAAATAGATGAACTACGTACTCCTGGTGGACCTGTTAATGAGGAGAGCTCAAGCAGATCTAAAAGTTTTGATCAAGAAGAAGAATATCAGCTTCAGCCTGTGAGGAGGTCTACACGTGAGAAGCAACAACTTGAAAGGTTTGGTTATTCTATGTTAGATTCTAGTTGTGCCTATGCTTTAATTGCTAACACTGATGATCCTAGAATTGTTAGAGAGGTTATGGATATGTCTGATTCAGATTCCTAGTTGGAAGCCATGAATGAGGAAATGGCACCGTTAAAGAAAAATGAAATGTGGGATTTGGTACCTTTTCCTGAAGGTTGAAAGCTTGTTGGATGAAAATGGGTGTTTAAAAAGAAAATCGGTCTAGATGATAGTATTGAGAAGCATAAAACAAGGTTGGTCACAAAAGATTATTCCTAGGTGGAGGGAATTGAATATGGAGAAATAATTTCTCCTATAGCCAAGCTGACATCTATCAGATTTCTATTGTCACTTGCAGTAGCATATGATTTAGAGATCAAGTAGATGGATGTGAAGACAACATTTCTTCATGGTGATTTGAATGAAGAAATTTACATGTCCCAACCAGTGCACTTTGTTGAAAATGGTAAGGAAAATATAGTTTGCAAATTAAAGAAATGTTTGCATGGTTTGAAGCAGTTGCCTAGAATGTGGTACCGAAAATTGATACCTTTGTGTTGTCATTGGGGTTTGTGAGATCAAAGTCAAATCATTGTGTGTACTTTAAAACTAAAAATGGTTGTCTTCTTATTATTTTCCTATATGTGGATGACATATAGTTCATTGGGAATAGTAAGGGAATGATTTCTGAATTAAAGTCTCAATTGTCAGCACAGTTTGAAATGAAAGATTTAGGTGCAACTAAGTATATTTTGGTGATGGAAATCAGAAGGGATAGGGAAAATAGAAAACTCTGGCTCAACCAGAGAAAGTATATAAATGTTGTCCTAGAGAGATTTAATATGATAGATTACAAGCAGTTAGTTGTTCCAATGTTGTAGGCAATGAAACTTTCTGTTGAAGACTATCCAAAATCTCCTACTGAGATGGAGGACATGAACAAGGTGCCTTATGCAAGTGCATTTGGAAGTTTAATGTATGCAATGGGTTGTACTAGGCCATAAATTTCCTAAGAAATGGGAGTACTTAGTCAATTTATGGCTAATCTAGAAAGGCCACATTGGGATACTGTGAAAAGAGTTTTCAGGTATTTGAAGGGTACTTCAAAATATGCCCTATGTTATCATGGTTACTCTAATGGATCACAAAGTTTAGTTAGCATTCATGGGTATGTGGAATCTGATTGGGTAGGGGACATTGACAATAGAAGATCCACCAATGGATATGTATTCACATTGTTTGGTGGTGCAGTTAGTTGGATGAGCAAGCAACAGGCTGTAGTCACTTTTTCCACTACCGAGGCTAAGTACATGGAAGAAACTCATGCCTACAAGGAAGTTGTTTGGCTTAGACATTTGTGTTTTGACATTGGTTTTGATGCAGGGAAAATTGTAATTTGCTGTGATAGTTAGAGTGCTATTTATTTGGTGAAAAATCCAACTTTCTATGCTAGGATGAAACATATTGATGTACAATACCACTTTATTTGTGATATGGTTGAGGATGGAAAGATTAATTTGGAAAAGGTTGATACTCTGGTGAATGTTGCTGATGCATTGATGAAGACTGTGAGCATAGATAAGTTCAAATGGTGTGCCAATTAGATGGGCATTGGGGCCTATGATATTCAGTGACTTCAAGTGTTGGAAGGAGCTAATAAGTTCTTCCTCAAGTGGGAGAATGTTGAGAATAGGTGACTCAATCTTATTGGGATTCAAGTTTCACCTTTATCACTATGACAATTAAATATCGAAGAGACTTAGAAATCAATCTCATCGATATCCCAATGGAAGCATTGCTAAGTATGTTCCCTGTTGCATTGGTGGTAAACACTTATCGATGGGATAGGGTGGTGTCAAAGAGACTTTGGATTCTATCTCTTCGACATCCCAATAGTCTATATGTAACTCTTCATCGATGAGAATCGTGAATATTTCCCGGACGTTGAGATCGGTCTCTTTGAAGTGTCGATAAGGCAGATCCGTATGACATGGGGGATGGAAAAAGTACTCGATGGGAACCACATTGATTTTGACATTAGCTACATCAGTGAGACCTCTCTATTTCGGTGGAAGGTGTTAAATTATCCCCTCGACATCCTAATGGGATAGAGTAGTAAGTGAAAGACTTGTATCGAAGTGACATTGAGTGTTTGCAGATACATGGTCTCGTGTCTCTTTGAAACTCCGGTGACTGAACATTTTGGTAGATATGCATGTCAAAGTGAGTGTTGTAATTCAAAGAAAGAATGTTCCCAATCTCTTCAAGATTCTTTCAGGAGAATGAAATGACAATTATGACTGTTTTGTTTGGTAGGGAGATGTAATGATTGGCTTCGTGGAATGATTAGAAACCGTATGTGAATGTAATAGTGCATTGTACACAATTGTAACAGTTAGCTAATCTGAGATTGATCGAGAGGTTGATCAAGGAAATGTTATGCTGCTAGAATTGGAATTAACTCTATAAACTAATACTTGGAAGAGCAAGTTTTGAAACTTGTATGTAAATGATATTTTTACTATAATACAAGTGAGCATTGCTTCGGTGTGGGGTTTTTTCCTGTAAGGGTTTTCCCACGTAAAATCTAGTGTTCAATCTTATGTGATATTTAATTGTCTATTTTTTATTCTCATATGTGCATCTTTATGTTATGTAATTGCAAAGTTTTATGAAATTTCTATATCTCTCTCCTGAAGTTTGGCATGTGGAAGGTGTTTCCACACTTTTCTTTCCTAATAGTTCAAAGGAAAATAAGACATCTACCAAGGTTGAAAATCAAAAAAAAATTCAAGGCAATAGGAGACAATTCAAAAATCAAAGAAGCAATGCTGGAAGACCTTTTATCAGACAACCAAATGCTCAAAGGTACCCATATTTCAATGATATATGATTTTCATGCAATAAATATGGACAGAAAGCAATAGAATGTAGGAGTAGAATGAATCAAAATGCTAGATTCTTCTCTAGACAATGTTTTGCATGCAAGAAATTTGGACATAGAAGTATTGAGTGTAGAAGTTAGATGATGAATACATATAATACAAGGAGAATATTTCAATATTTCAATGGCTACTATTATACATGCAATATATTTATAAGGCTAACCAGTGCAGATCAAGAATGAATAGAAGTCAATTTGGTCAGAAAAATGTTGTGTGTTACTTTTGCAATAAAACTAGACATATTTCAAGTGTTTGCAGAAGAAAAAATAGAAGATAGTCTAATCATGTAAAGGGGAATGAATCTGTGAAGAAAGTTGATACTACTGAGGTTAAGAAGGAAATGGAAAAGATATGGAGAAAGAAAGATGAGTCTAAGAACAAAGATGAATCAAGAACTTCAAATGCATCTATACCTACCTCCAGTACATATAATTATTCTAAAAACTAAGCCCATGCTAAGGCTTAGGGGGAGCAATAACAAAAAATTTTAATAGCCCCTTGAAATATAAGGTGTCCAGCCATGGCATGAAGATATTTCTTGTAAAAGGAATTTTTGAAGCTATAGAAGAAATTTGCGGAAGGAAATATGTGATGTGGAAGTTTACGAAGTATCTGCAGATTAACTGTGGATACAAGGTTTTGAAATTTGACAACTTTTTCTGAAGCATTTATTGCTAACACATTTATTGATATGATTCAAATCATATGGAGAAAGAAAGATGAGTCTAAGAACAAAGATGAATCAAGAACTTCAAATGCATCTATACCTACCTCCAGTACAGATAATTATTTTGAAAACTAAGCCCATGCTAAGGCTTAGGGGGAGCAATAACATAAAATTCTAATAGCCCCTTGAAATTTAAGGTGTCAAGCCATGGCATGAAAATATGTCTTGTAAAAGGAATTTTTGAAGCTATAGAAGAAATTTACGGAAGGAAATATTGCGATGTGGAAGTTTACAAAGCATTTGTAGATTAATTGTGGATATAAGGTTTTGAAATTTAACAAATTTTTTTGAAGCATTTATTGCTAACACATTTATTGATATGAGTCAAATTATGGAGTTAAAAACATATTTGAGAAGACAAATTCATTTGATGTGAAGGAAATACAAATTGAAGAAGAGGAAGTGGATTCGAGGTGTGTTCCATAAGTAAAACATTAAAACCCCAATCTTCACCAAAGAAAATTCAAGAGGTATTCTTCTTACATAATTCTTTTCCAGAATCTTCATCTTTAATGAAATGTATAGTTCAAAGGTAGTAAATGTCTAATAGACCGCAAATCAAATTAAAGAGTCATTCTTGGAAAAAAAATTCGGAAGACTCAGCAGGTGCATTTTCTGGCACTCCCCTTAGAGTTTCACCTACTGAGGATATCTATGCATATATATATGGGAAAATAGAAGAAATGTCCTTTGTTGGACTGAGTATTTTGTGGATGAATGAATTGGAAGAAAATTATAATACCATTAAACTAGAATACAAAACCCTAGTTGAAAAGAAATTGTACGTATGGAAGAAGTTTCCATTATTTGTATTCGACAAGAAGTACATTAGAATTGTATTGAGCAGGATTCATGACATATCTATCTAGATTGATGATACAAGTTGTACTCAATAACTAGGGAAGCAATAAGGGATGTGATTGGTTTATGGTCCTCCAGACCAATTCCAAGGCAAAAGTTTGTCAATGACCATGAATTAATTGAAAATAATGGTACAACTCTCTAAGGAAAGGAACTCACCTTGAGTACATTTGGAAATCCGGCTATACAGTATGCCACAATACTTGTTGGACATAAAATCTGCTTACCTAATGATGACTATATAGCCTCTACTATTACTGCTCACATTACACTTAACATGATTGAGAATGGCATGGATTATGATCCCTGTGAGTTACTTCAACAACACTTAATGAAGAATTTTAAAGAAATAAAAAAATAACAAAAAGACTACATTCAAGTAGGATGCTTTGAGAGTTTGCTTAATTTTCTACTTCATGAAGGAGATACCAATAATTGGAAAAGTAGAATGGTCAAATTCAAAACTAGTAGCACATTCGATAAGAAATCTTATTATGAATCTTGGTGGATTGGATGCTCAAGAAGATTCTCTTGCAACATTCTTTGGAATGTTTTAGATGAGGATGAATAAGAGAATAAGAATACTAGAGAGTGCGGTGGAAAGATACTCCGAAGACATCAATTTCCTTGTCTCTACTGATTTTTGTTACATGGAAGCAATTGAGCCCAGACTTGTGTGGATTTTCAAGTTAGATTATGAAGTGACTATGGTGGAAGTTGATCATTATGCAAATGTGCTTCTAGGAAGCCCAAAGGACCCTAGAAGATTGGGTTTAGGGAATAGGTCTATGATTGAAGCCTCCGGTAGTTCAAGAAGAACAGGTAAGAAAAAAAAAGTGTTGCTATTCCTCCAGTTGAGATTGAGAAAGTGGTTACAAAACAAGAAGGAAGATAATTTGATGCGACCCAACATGAGCATGAAAGTGGAAGTACACAAGGCGTAGATGAAGCAATAAAAGATTTAAAAAAGATAATCCCTAGTGTAAGCATTAATACATCGGTGCCTAACATAGAAAATATCAGGAGTATGGTTGATTCATTAAAAGCGTACATCTCTGGACTAAAAGAACAAATCAGAAATAAGTCAGAAGCAAGGACTGCAGATGAGAATCTAGAAGATATAAAAAGGAAATGTGTAGATGCACATCATAGAATCCTGAAGGGATTGAAGGATGCTCAAGATTATGAAGAATCATAGGATTTAATATCATATTGTTTGAAGTGGTCTAAACACACACAAAGTACAAAAGATGAAATAATTCGAAATGAAATTTGGATAGGCACTCAAGCCGATGTTTATAAATTAGCAAGTGAAAGGAACAATTAGAAATGGTCTTACATCATGTAATTGTAGGACAATTTATCTACCTTACAAAATTAGAGAACAAAGATAATAAAGAAATATGTGGCGCTAAGGGACTTAGTAAAAATAAGGCATACTCCTATATCCAGTGCCATTGCTACTATTGACAGACTATTAGAAATAAATCTTAGCCCTAACACTATGGAAGAAGGAATAGAGTCTCTAACAAAGCTTTAACTACTATATTTAAGACTCTTGTAGATGCAAAAATTTCTTAGGAAGAAGGAAAATATACTTGGTAGGATACTCTACAGAATCTCAAGGGATCTACATCTTCAGGTTGACATGTCTTATCTTTTTTATCAAATCATCTTTTTATCAAGAATGATGCATACATATATCCAAGGAAAGTGTACTAGACCCCTACATGACCTTTTCCATTGATGTCAAAGGGGGAGAGATATATAATGGAGAGGTAGTGGGATTTTTTTTTTATGTCTAGAAAACCTTTTTGGAAAGTCATGGTTAATTTTGAAAGAGGGAGTTAAATTAGGGAGAAATAAGTTTTAATTCATGATAAGGAAAATGTTTTTGATATGCATATTTCCATTAATGACAAAGGGGGGGATTGTTGGAATTTTGGAAGTCTGTCATTGTTGATGGAACTTGGCAACATGAGCATGAAGTGTACATACATCGGTTGATTTGATTGAACTAGTATTTTAATTGATGTCAACATTGTGAGGAATCATTTTTGGTGTCATTTGTACAATACTAACTATATTGAAAATCTAATCTATCAGAAACTTGGCTAAGTATTCTCTGTTGAAGGTATTGTGGTTTAGTGCGTCAGATTTTTGGTCCGTACTTCACCGCAAAAATAGGTATAACTATGTGATATTAACCATATCATTATGACTTGATTATATATCTATATTCAATATCTCAAGAAGTTTTGTGAAGAGTATTAGAAGATATCAATGAAAAAGTTCAAATATGTATATCAATCATCTCGCTGTTCAATATATCAGCTTGGGAGATTCTACATTTTCTTGAGAAGAATTTTTTGATGCCGCAGTTCTAAATTTAGTATCACTGATGTAAATGAAATGATGAATTGAAGAAAAATAGAATCTAGAAGATGCATATTTTGGGAAGCGTGTGTATGATTGAAAGTTTTTGTGATTATTCCTAGCCAACCTGATACACAATATGTGTTGACAAGATTAAATATACATTATGGATGTTAGTTGGATCTATTTTGTGTCCATGCCAACTTAAAATTAAGTATTGCACATTTTTCTTGAGCGTGAAGATGATTTTTAATCTTGTGTGGTGCTGAAAAAAGCTATTTTGGATTGTTTTGTTTACATCTGATTAGGATGACCTAATTGATGTGTGTGAATGTATTTGGGTATATATGAGATATTTTGGAGTTAAAAAGTGTGGATGAATAAGCGAAAAATGACATATCAGATGCAAGTGGTGTTATATGATGTGATTATGCCAATTCAGTGGTAAGGAGTTTAGAATCAGGGCATGTGCAAGATCATGGGGGTTCAAAAAGTGGTAATGAGGAAAAAAATGTGTTTTTGCTTTGCCGAAATCATGAAAAAAAAGTTGAATTTTTGTATGGGTTGTGTTTCAAAATGGATATCCAACCCATACAAAAAGTTGACTTTTTGTATGGGTCGGGTTTGAAAATGGATATTTGTTTTGAAAAGCTTAAAAAGCACACTTCAGTAAAATGGGCATAACTTTTGCATTATTTATTTAAATTTTGACTTCTTATAGGCATTGAAAGGTGACTCAGAGCTCTACATAATGGATAAGATTATTTTAATAGATTGAGCACAAAAAATTAATTATAATCATTTTAATTTCATCCTTAAGTTTTAAAGTTTTAAATGCTCATAATTCTTGCATACAAAGTCTTTTTTTCATGATTTTTTTGGCAATAATAATCCTAAATGACTTGAAACATTAAATAAGTAATAAATAATGAATACTTATGTTTTTATCAAGGAGAGCAAAAAATTGCATAAATCATCATAGAATGCCTCCTTGTTGTCTTTGATCCTATGCACACCTTTACCCAAGTTGAACTAGGATAATATATATATCTCTCTCTCTCCCTCTATCTATTTAGCTATCTCTCCCTCTCTCCCCCTCTCCTTCATTTACCCTATCTACCTATCTCTCCAATTTTCCCTTACTCTAGACCTTTATCTATATCTCTCCTCTCTCTCTCCTTCTTTACCTAGCTCTCTCCCTTTCTCTTCCCCTCTTTCAGAGGTTATATATATCTCTACATATCTCTCCCTCTTTATATCTATATCTCTCCCTATCTCCCTTTATTTTTATCACTCCATATTTCTATATCTCTCTACTTATCTCTCTCTCTCTCTCCCTCTCCCTCTCTACCCCTCTCTCGCTCCCTCTCCCTCCCTCTATCTATTTATATAATCTACATTTTCATAAAGTTATGTCCATATCTCTCTCTCACTCATATACACACACACACCCTATTTATGCCTCCCTATATCTATCTCTTTGTCTATGTCCCTCTCTCCGTCTCTCTCTCTCTCTCTCCCTATCTCTATTACTTATCTCTATCACCTCCTTTCTCTCTCACTCTTTCCCCCTTTATCTATATCTCTCTATCTCTCTCTTAATATCTATCTATATCTCATTATCTCTACCTCTCTCTCTTATTCATTATCTCTCCCTATCCATTTCTATCCATATATTTCCATACCTATCTCTCCCTATATCTCCCTATCTCCCTCTATCATTATATCTCCCTCTTTCCCTCTCCCACTATATATTGATATATCTCTCTCTACCTCTCAACCTATCTCTATCCTTTTCTCTACCTCTATCTCTCTATCTACACCCTCTCTATATATTTCCCTCTCTCCCTCCCTCTATATCTCTATCTACACCCTCTATATATTTCCCTCTCTCCCTCCCTCTATCTCCCCCCTCTCTATCTCTCTCTCTATCTCTACCTCTTTATCTCTCTCCTTTTCTCTACCTCTATCTCTCTATCTAGGGTACTTGGAGAGATAGTTAGGGAGTGAGAGATAATTGAGAGAGAGAGGGAGTGGGAGAGAGGAGATGCCTAAGAGGGATAAAGACTTAAGAGCCCTATAGAGACTTTATAGGGAGAGAGAGAGGGAGAGAGAAAGATAGAGGGAGGGAGGGAGAGAGAGACTTGAGAGGGAAAGAGGGAGAGAGAGATAGAGGGAGGGAGAGGGAGAGAGAATGAAAGGGATAAAGGGATGGAGAGAGGGAGGGAGAGAGAGAGAGACTTGAGAGGGAGAGAGGGGGAGAGAGGGAGAGGGAGAGAGTTATCTAGTTAGAGTGGGAAGGAGACACCATAGAGAGATAGGGAGTGGGATAGAGAGACTTGAGAGGGAGGTGGAAAGTGAGTGAGAGAGAGAGGAAATGAGAGAGACTTGAGAGGGAGAGATAGGGAGAGAGGGATATGGAGAGTGAGAGTGAGTGGGTGGGACCAAAGAGAGAGAGAGACCTAGAAAAGAGAGAGAGGGAGTGGGAGAGACCTGAGAGAGAGAGAGGGAGGGAGCGGGAGTGGGAAAGAATTGAGAGATAGAGACCTAAGAGGGAGAGAGAGTGGGAGAGACATGAGAGAGAGAGAGACAAGAGGGAGAGAGAGAGTGGGAGAGACATGAGAGAGAGAGACAAGAGGGAGAGAGACTTGAGAGGGAGATATGGATGGAGAGAGGAGAGAGAGAGTGGGAGAGAGAGACCTGAGAGGGAGATAGAGTGTGTGTGTGTGAGAGAGAGAGAGACTTGAGAGAGAAATGTAAGAGGGAGAAAGACTTAAGAGGGAGATAGACTTAAGAGGGAGAGAGAGAGGGGGAGAGGGAGATGGAGAGTGAGATGAAGATGGAGAGGGAGAGAGAGGGAGAGGGAGTTAGAGGGACTTGAGAGAGAGAGAGAGAGAGATAAGAGGGAGGGAGAGAGGGAGAGATGGACATGGATAGTGAGAGGGACCTAATAGAGAGAGAGTGGAGAGACCTAAGAGAGAGAGACTTAAGAGGGAGAGAGAATTCAAAGGGAGGGAGAGAGAGTGGGAGAGGGAGACATAGAGTGAGAGTGAGAGGGAGATGGAGATGGAGATGGAGAGGTAGATATAGAGAGGGAGAGGGAGTGGAAGGGACGTGTGTGTGTGTGTGTGTGTGTGTGTGAGAGAGAGAGAGAGAGAGAGTAGATAGAGGAGGAGAGGGAGGTGTGTGTGAGAGAGAGAGGTGTGATGTAGAGAGGTAGATAGAGGGAGGGAGAGGGAGATAGAGGGAGGGAGAGGAGAGAGACTTGAGATGGAGAGAGAGTGGAGATAGAGATACTTGAGAGGGAGATGTAGTGTGTGTAGTGTGTGTGTGTGTGTGTGTGTGTGTGAGAGAGAGAGAGAGAGAGAGAGAGAGAGAGAGAGAGAGAGAGAGAGAGAGAGAGACCTAAGAGGGAGAGAGACTTAAGAGGGAGGGAGACTTCAAAGGGAGGGAGGGAGAGAGAAGGAGAGGGGGAGATGGAGAGTGAGAGGGAGTGAGAGAGAGATATAAAAAAGGAAAATAGAGAGAGAGAAGGAAGGATGGAGAGAGAGGTAGAGAGATAGGTCTAGAGCTCAAGGAGAGTGAGAGTGAGAAAGATAGGTCTAAAGAGGGAAAAATAGATAAGGAAGGAGGGAGGGATGGAGAAGTAGAGAGTTAAGTCTATAGTTCAACATATTGATAGGGAGAGGTCTAAAGGGGTTAAAAGAGATGGAGGGAGGGAGGGAGAAACAAGTGGAGGTATAGGTCTAGAGATTAAGGGGAGACAGTGAAATATAGAGAGGTAGAGAAAGGGATAAAGTGACTTGAGAGGGAGATGGAGATTGTGAGTGTGTGTGTGTTTGAGAGAGAGAGAGAGCTAAGAGGGAGAGAGGGAGTGGGAGAGACCCGATAGAGAGATACCTATGAGGGAGAGAGACTTAAGAGGGAGGGAGAATTCAAAGGGATGGAGAGAGAGAGAGGGAGAGGGAGTGGGAGAGACCTGAGAGAGAGAGAGAGAGAGAGAGAGAGAGAGAGAGAGAGAGAGAGAGAGAGAGAGAGAGAGAGAGAGAGACCTAAGAGGGAGAGGGGGAGTTGGAGAGACCCAGGGAGATACCAGGAGGGAGAGAGACTTAAGATGGAGGAGAATTCAAAGGGAGGGAGAGAGAGAGAGGGAGAGGGAGTGGGAGGGACGAGAGAGAGAGAGAGAGAGAGAGAGAAGAAAGGAGGGAGGGATGGAGAAGTAGATAGTTAAGTCTAGAGTTCAATAGATTGATACTAGGGATAGGTCTAAAGAGGTAAAAAGAGAGGGAGGGAAGGAGGGAGGGAGAAACAGGTGGAGGGATAGGTCAAAAGCTTAAGCGGAGACAGTGAAATATAGAGAGGTAGAGAAAGGGATAGAGAGATATGATGATTTATGAAGATTTTTTCATCTCATTACTATAAAAAATATAAATATTTCATTATTGATTACTTTTTCTAATGTTTCAAGTATTTTGAGATGAGTGTTACAAAAATATTCATGAAAAAGAGACTTTGCATGTGGAAGTAGTGAGCATTTGATGTTTCAAAAATAAAATATGAAGTTCAAATGACCGCAATTAATTTTTTATGTACAATATAGAAACACTTCCTAGTACATTCCGTAGAGATCTCAATCACCTTTCCAACGCCTATAAAAATTGAAAATTTTGATAAGACACACAAAAGTTATGCACATTTTACTAAAGAGGAATTTTTAGGTCTTCAAAATGGATATCCATTTGGTTTTCCAAAAAAATGGGTTCCTGCTTTCCAAAATGGATATCCGTTTTCTCTGAAAAAATTTGCAGCCTTCGGATTTCCCTTGAGTTTGCATTGGTTTTTGGCTTGGGATTGCCAAACCTAGAAAGTCAACTTAAAAATTGTGTTTACAAAATTTCCTTAGTTTTCTGAAGTTCGCCCTTGTGGCTGACGAATTTTTTTTATCCGAATTTCATGAAACAAAAGGGGTTTATAGAAAATTTGTCAGTTTTCCACCAATATAAGTTATGCCTTATTTTGAATTTAATAAATAATTATTATTGATTTTTTACATACATTATATGTCTAAAGTCCTGATTGATAGGCTAATTGAAAGACTTCTATAACTTTCAAACCACTTAGCATTTTTTGAACCTACAAGATGCATCACATTTTATGCTTCACATACTATAGGATAAAACAAATTTATTTTCATAAAGTTTTTACCAAGTTATGGTGGTCAGACACACACATTTTAATAATTTTGAAATGTTCTAATAAAAAAATCATAACTAATTATTTGCATGAAAACAAATTACAAAAAAATTGACACATTCAAGCATGTGTCCTCTACATATATTGAAAGATTCAGATTTTTTTTTTTTTTGTACTTAGGGTGGTCAGGCATACACCTGCTTCTTATCTTTTTCCTGAAAATTTAGTACCACTACATTGAAATTTCAATTTTTCGCAAAACAGATTTACTTTTTTTTCCAAAAAAGGACTAGTAGCCTAGAAAGTACATTCAATTTTCTACAACTTTTGTTCTTACATATTTTTTAAATTATGTTAATAGTTCCTATTCAAATTTTTATGTCAAGTTGTCTAACTCTATTTTTTTGAATTTTCATTGCCACTTAAAGGCCTAGTTTGGACCCCCATCATCCTACACTGACCCATCAGAGCAGAGTTGTTGAACGACTGCTAAGAAGAGTAGTACTTAATATTCAGAGCTTCAAAGGAACTGAAATACAACACAAGATAGGTGAACTTTGTATCAGTTCATACTTTGGCAGTGAGCCATTTTTGTATTGTATTTAACTTTGGTTGTGAGCCTTATAAGGATAGTGTGTCTTGGAAGCGAGCCCCTGTAATATACTATATCCGAGTATAATATATTGTGAGCTAATCCTCACCGTGGTTTTTCCCATTTTTGGTTTCCACGTAAAAATCCTGGTGTTCATGTGTTTTGTGGCTTTGCAAATGATTCATGCTTTCATTTATTATTTTAGTTAATATGGTTTGGTGATTGAGTACGCTATGTTCAAAAATTTATAGAATATTGATTCACCCCTGCTCTCAGTATTTTGAATGTTCAACAAAATGTAGTGTAGGAAAATGTACTCCTTTACATTTTCACACTTTGTTTTGGCCTCTCATTTAAATTGGACTTAATTATGCCTTAATAAGCCCTATTTTACATCTATAAGCATAATAAATTATATTTTATGAAGGGGAAACCCGACAATAATTAATTCCAACACATAAAACTTTACCTTGAGCAATGTGTGTTCCAAGAATAGGTGCCCGGGACCCATTTTCCCATGGGAAAATGGGTCCTACCTAGGCATTTGAACCTAAATTTAAAATATGTTTTTGGCGATAGTTTAATGTCCCTAAGTTCAAATTTTGACGTGAGCTTGTAATGTTTAATTTTTGAGAAATTAAGGATACATACCTATAAATACAAGGTATTTTTATCAACTCAAGTCTAACAATTATTATCTAGCAAGAGGTGAACTTTCATATGAGCTGTAACATAGAAAAATGTATCCTTGGACATTTTCACGCTCATTTGGGTCTTTCTTGTAGATGTTGGCCTAGTTTTTCCTAGATTTAATGTCGTAATGTGGTCAACACATTCACATTAGGTCTTGGACCTTTGTGAATCAATAATAATTTATGATGCCTTGCAAAAGTGTTGTAACACACTTTCACACTTTTCTAGGACCTTTTTAATATATTTCACTTAAATAACCTCTTATTATCACTTACCAAGCCTTATTTCAAAGTGTTGTAAGGAGTTGTAACAAACTCTCACATTTTTCTAGGCTTGTCATCAACAATTACACCTTTCTTATGTTTTAATTGGCCCCATTATGCACTTATAGGCCTTATTTAAGTGTCTTTTTAAGAATAAACCTGATAAACATCACTTAATATTGTTGGGGTTACCGTACAATAACATTTCAAATTTAAAATCTAAAACCAGTAGTGCCTCAGTGACTTTCATTTCTAAATCACTCAAGAAGCACTAACAACTATGCCATAAAGCAGAAATAGGAAAACTAGTTCTCCCCCATTGATCCTTCTAAGAAAAGCACATGCAAACTTAAACCAAATTCAACACCATGAACAGACAAACAAATGAACACATAGATTTACGTGGAGAAAACCCTTTTGGGTAAAAAATCCGACACTCTAAAAGATAGAGCCATTGTATTATTCAACAACTAAATGGTTACAATACAATATCAGAATCATAGCCATTACAGGAGTTACATCTTGTTCATCTGGAGAAAAATAGAGAACAACATAGATCTACAACCTTGCAATATTACAATGTATTCACAAGACATACAGTGAAGGTTCCCTTCAACTCTTTAGCCCATTTGCACAACCAACCTTTTAGCCAACACAACCTAGCGACCACCTCAGGTTCACATTTGCTCAGGTTTCGAGTGTCTCAGTGTTCACGGTTACAATGCTCTACGCATACTGCTTGAACACACTCTCTCTGATCTCTGACCAAGCTCATCGATCATGGAACTACCGATCCGCTGATCATTCGATCTTTCAATTTGATCTCTATGGGCTTGCTTTGCTTTCAGCTTTAGATTCTCAACTTTGGCTTACTATCGATCAACACCCAGCCTCACCTTTCGGCTCAGCATCAATCGCCATTCCATCGGTCTTAGGCTGACCTCTCAGCTTCTGATCAAAATCACATACCCACCAAACGACCATCATGGTCTCATAATACCCCACCGACAAGCTTCACCATCTCGGGTTGCATGCACCACCCTATAAAATGACATTGATCCACCCTACAATCAATTCACACTCAAATCAAACCCTCGAGATGCACGTACAAGATTTTTGTCACTAGCTGTTGATTTGCAACAACGATGCAAAATAAACCAATGAGATTTCACCACGTGTCGCACTGCCATTCATCCGCCGCTTGCAGATCAGTCAACTTGAGCTCCATCGCTAACCATCAGTCAAACCTCTGAGGCCAGGCAGTCAACAGCTCTACCACTAGCCAAGGGAAAAGCCCTCACGGTATGTTGGTTAGCCAAAAAATCGCCAACAACTAGCTAACCCCGTGCAACTGCTAGCCAAACATTCTGCGGTGAAGAGGCATCCACCTTTGCAAACACAACCACCATTGTAGCTAAGCCCACCAAGCCACATGTCCACTGCTTGTGGAATTCTAGGGCATTGAGGAGGGAATCTCCAATATTCCCTTGAGCTTGCCTGAAACCAGCTTCTGTTGCTACCACGCGTCCATAATCCTTTCGCTCCGCTTAGGACACACTCGGGTCCCACCGGGCCAAGTGTAAGCTGCTGGAGCTCCTTTAGGGAATCTGAAGCTGTCCCCAAGGAAATCTCAAGATGTTGAAAAGTGTTCATGACCCACCAACAAAGCATAAATGCTCGGGAGGGTCAATCCTTCAGCTGCACACACCGCTTAACTCATCACCACATGTCGAACGCACAAGAAATTCCGCTTGGCCAAAAGGTTCTCAGCAGTACTTGCATCAGGATCGCGCGGAAGACAATGGACACCATTGGATCAAAGCCTCCACAACCATTGATCAGGTTCTTCATCGCTTGGTCCAACTTGAATCGCTCAATGCATATTGACATATCGGTGGGACATGAAATGTCACCCCCCGATATGAGATCACCTTGTCGCATCGGCCCATCGGTGGAATAACACAAAGACTTCCGCTGATAGCAATCACCAGCCGATAAGAAATTCTGCCAAGCCAGACCTGTCAGGCCGTTACCGGAACACCACCAGGAGTCTCGCCAACTGGACAAAGTCTCGATGAAAAGTAAAAGGTTGAACACATGAAGTCCCCCAGACCAAAGCGATACAAGCCAACGAGATTGAGGCACATATTTGCAACAATCTCCCACTTGACAAAGACTTGCTGGCTTCCTCCAGAACTTGAACACAAAGAATCTCTCCACCATTCTTCCATGCTCAAATCAAGATGCCTGCAATGACATCTGAGATGTGCACCAAAACAGGCAACAGTTCCAACCATCCTTCATAGGAAAATGAACAAGCCAAGGAAAAATTGCACCAGTCTCTGGAACACAAGCATCAGATCCTTTAGATGACAAAGGGATCAAAATTCCACCACTCCACTGTGCTCACTAGCCATATAGAAGTAATAATGCAACAACTTCAAAGTTCTCCGATCGTGAACACGAACATGAAGTCATTCTCTAGAACAAGATAAACCACTAGCTAGAACAATAACAGAAAAGTGACTGCCCCCATCCAATTGATCAAAACCCACACGATTGAAAATAGCACATACAACTTGTGCTAACCTGTCCAATCACCCATACCTCCAAGGTATGCACATCAGTAAACTCATGCCATCACATATCCACCCATCAATTACAGAATACAAGCATCATGTGCCAACCAATCAAGAAGACCAAACACATCTAGGATCTCCCACTACATGGGCAATGTCTAGATGAATGCAAAGAACTAGAATGAGCGCATTCAATGCGTCTCTTCGTTAGCATCCCAACAAACGAGGCACGATCACAAGTGATCTAGGAATAGCAAGTCCACCAATAACGACACATAGAAGAACATAGCCATGTAGTAACAAGGAACCTTCTTCACATCCCAAAGGGAAGCCTCTCAAAGAAGATCAAATCAGCCAATATTCTTATCTCCTACCAATTCTCAAAAGCACTAGGAGACAAACTATGCTATCCACCTTTCACTATGGATTCTCCAGAAACTTAAACAACAAATCAAGATCCATATCATGAAAGAAAGCATAAAAAACACATCTGAAACATATAATGAGAAAATACCTCTTAGAGGAACTTCACTGTCGAGAAGACCAAAGGGAAAAAGATGCTCCTCTAGGATATAATAGCCGCCATGACTTATCCAAGAAAAATCTCTTTATCGGTCTCTATTGAACTCACATTCAACCAAGGTACAGGCTACTCGGACTTTCAACTGTAAACAGTAACAACAACCTCACCTATTTCTCCATGTATCCATGAGCACCAACAACTGATCATCTCATGCTAAACTTCAATCTGCATTACTGCAATGAACATGAAGTTCTCAAGCACATGACCAATGCACTCAAAACACAGAGAAACACCAGACCAATCTCAAAGCTCCAAACCTAGGAATCAGGAACTTATCATGACATCATGATCTTACCATCCCCCTTAGGAGATCCCATGCTCCACACAAACATACCAAGGTCTCAAGAGAAATGCATCATGCCAAAACTCTAATGCGCAAACAAGAGTATACCATGACATAAAGAAAACAAACTTTAAACCAACATCACCTATCAAGCACCACCAACACCTCAACCAAAGATTCGCAATAGTCCTCCATGGCTCTAGGATGTTGCACATCCTCAAATAGTGCCCATGCAAATACGAAAGATCTCTTCTATAGCAACAGGTTCTAAGAGCTCTACCAGAAACATCTACAACACCAAAGAAGATCATTCACCACCAAGTGATAAATACATAGTCACTGCTAAAGCTCCCACTAAACGTGGCACCGAGATTTCCAAGCACCATGACCAACCATCTACTGATCCAAAAAATTCCAGGTACAAACAACATGTCCATCTAACAACAACACTGAGCAGTACCAAGGTCTCCGAACCATGCAGACCGCACCATCACTGTCAAACGCTTAGACTAGCTAGTGTATCAAGCTATCCATGACATCGTGATACTCTCGCTATAGGTCCCCATAGCTGACTATTTAGGTACTCAAATGCCATTCCTCCTCGCATCTCAAAACAACTACACCAATGCACAAGTGGCCACCGATAAGGCCAACTAACGGATCTGCACCGAAACTGAAGCAACCTCATGGATATTGACAGTCCACTTCCGAGTTGAATCACAACAAACATGTAGGTAAAGACAACCCAATACATTGCACAACTCATAGATGCAACTAGTAAAAAAACTTAAAAATCTATCATTGCACTAGAAAATACACAACTGAGATCTCAAAGAGAACCCATGTAGACAACATGACTCAAACACCAGATCAAGTTCAGATCTGATTCCCCAATCATGTCCACAATCCAAGCACCATAGTCTAGGAAATAAACAAGAAAAGACCACAAGGATACTGAATGAAAAACACATACCAACACTCCCATGTAGAGAAGACATCACACCTCCTCAAACATGTCGAACTACAACTATCTATCCAGTCACACCCCAAAAGCTAGGGTCTAGAAAATAGTTTAACAGTAGCTCCACAAACCACAAGTTTTACTTGTCCATGCAAAACCTACAAAACCACCATGTTTCCAAAACACGCATGCACATCCATATCCACTACACATCTGGATGACTCAGGAGTCTACACACAACCATCACGGTTAACCAGAACAGTGAACGCAAATGAATATGCATCATAGACTTTTTAGGAAAATCTACAAAAAACCCTTCAAAACCAAAGACATGAATCTGAAACATGCGAGTACAAGGTATAGGTAAACACAAACTCCAGGACTACTCCAAAACAATTCCAAAAACCACAACCATGCATAGGCATGCGAGAGAGCCAGGCTATTCAGAAGTTTTAGACGACACATATCAAATTCATAGCCTTCATGCAATCAGGGCAACAGAGAAAATGCCTTCAATGCTAAGTCAGAACACCCAACACAAGCACAATACTCAATGGTAGAAAAACAACCCGAGCAATTCCATACCATCAGGGAGCCTCTCACAAAGACACCCAGTATGAACCATGCTCTACTACAACACAACCATAGGCATAAAATCACACCCCTTGCATCAGGATCATTTGCTACCAAACAGGAGCCTCAGACCACATCGCCACAATATGATCAACTCCAAAAAATCCTATGTATTTCATGTTGCGTGTTGAATCAAATGAGCATGAACTCTTAATCATCAAAAATATCAAGCATCAACCGATTCCTCCAGATTTCCTCAAGCTTGTCAGGCTCAGAAAATTGTAAGAGAAAAAACCAGAACTCCGATAACTAGGAGAAGGCTCTGATACCACTTGTTGGTATCATGAACAAGCCTTGACCACCTTAAACCAACTTTGATACCACTTTTTGGGGTTACCGTACGAGAACGTTTTAGATTTAAAATCTAAAACCAATAGTGCCTTAGTGACTTTCATTTCTAAGTCACTCCAGAAGCACTAACAACTATGCCATAAAGTGAAAATAGGCACATTAGTTCTCCCCCATTGATCCTTCTGAGAAAAGCACATACAAAATTAAACCATATTCAATTCCATGAGTAGACAAAATAATGAAGACACAAATTTATGTGGGGAAAACCCTTTCAGGTAAAAAACCCCACACTCCAAAAGATAGAGCCATTGTATTATTCAGCAACTAAACGGTTACAATAAAATATCAGGATCATAGCCATTATAGGAGTTACATCTTGTTCATCTGGAGAAAAATAGGAAACGACATAGATCTACAGCCTTGCACTATTACAATGTCTTCACAAGACATACAATGAAGGTTCCCTTTAGCTCTTTAGCCCATTTACACAACCAACCTTTCAGCCGACAAAGCCTAGCGGCCACCTTAGGTTCACATTTGCCCAGGTTCCAAGTGTCTCAGTGTTTGTGGTTACAATTCTTTGCACATACCTCTCGAACACACACTCTCCGATCTTTGACCAAGCTCACCGATCATGGAACTGTCGATCCGCCAATCATTTGATCTTTTGATCTGATATCTATCGGCTTGCTCCGCTTTCAACTTTAGATTCTCAACTTTGGCTTACTATCGATCAACACCCGACCTTGCCTTTCGACTCAGCATCAATCGGAATTCCATCAGCCTCAGGCTGACCTCTCAGCTTCTGGTCAAAATTGCATACCCACCAAATGGCCATCAAGGTCTCATAATACCCCACCAACAAGCTTCACCATCTCAAGTTGCATGCAACACCCTAGCAACTGACATCGAGCTTCCCTACAATCAATTCGCACTTAGATCAAACCCTCAAGACGCGCACACAAGCTTTCGGTCACTAGCCATTTATTTGCAACAATGATGCAAAATCAACCAATGAGATTTCACCATGTGTCACACTGCCATTTGTCCACCACTTACAGATCAATCAACCTGAGCTCCATCGCAAACCATCAGTCAAAACTCCAAGGCCAGGCAGTCAAAAACTCTACCGCTAGCCAAGGGAAAAACCCTCAGGGTATGGCGGTTAGCCAAACAACCGCCAACAAAAAGCTAACCCTGTGCAACCGCCAACCAAACATTTCGCGGTCAAGAGGCATCCACCTTTGCAAACACAACCACCATTGTAGCCAGGCCCACTAAGATATGCGTCCACCACTTGTGGACTTCCTAGGCATCGAGGAGGGAATCTCCAATATTAGCTCGAGCCCGCCCAAAACCAGCTTCCGCTGCTGCCATGCGTCCATCATCCTTTCACTCTGCATAGAACACACTCGGGTCCCACCATGCCAAGTGTAAGCCACTGGAGCTCCTCTAGGGAATCTCAAGCGGTAGCTACTATATTCCCCAAGGAAATCTGGAGACACTGACAAGTGTCCATAACTTGCCAACACAACATAAATGCTCGGGATCCACCATCCTTCCGTTGCCCACACCGTTTAAATCACTGCCACGTGTTGAACGCACAAGCAATTCCACTTGGCCAAAAAGTTCTCAGTGGTACTTGCATGAAGATGGCGCGGAATGCAATGGACACCATCGGATCAAAGCCTCCACATCCATCGATCAGGTTCTTTTCCGCTTGGTCCAACTTCAATCGCTCAAGACATATCGGAATATTGGTGGGACATGAAATGTCACCCGACGATATGAGATCCCCTCGCCGCATTGGCCCATTAGTGGAACAATAGAAAGACTCTCACTGATATCGATCGCTAGCTGATAAGAAATGCTGCCAAGCTAGATCCGTCGGGCTGTCGTCGGAACACCACCAGGAGTCCCGCCGATCAGACATAGTCTCGGCAACAAGGAAAAGGTTGAATGCATGAAGTCCCCTAGACCAAAGCGGTACAAGCTAGTGAGATTGAGGCACATATTTCCAAAAAATATATCTTAATTCCCGATACCCACTTAAAATGCCTAAGTGGGACCAAGTCGCCACTTGGGGTGAATTAGTCCCATTTGGCTCAAAAATAAAAATAAGTTCAAAATTATGGTGGGTTATTATTCTCTAGACCTTGAGGTCATCCTATGATGAGGTATCTTTGGGAATTAGGGCATAATTGTGTATAAATATGTGGTTTTTCACTCATTTTTGGGTCTTCTCCCTCTCTCTTCTATCTTCTCTTCTCTCTTGTTTCACTCATCTCTCATTCATCATTCTTCTCAAGCAAGCTAGGGTTTTGGCGTTCTAAGTCATCAAGAAGTATTCAAGGGAAGATTCTTCATCTATTGCTACAAAAATTCAAGATGTATCATCGTGGAAAGTTTCTAATTTATTTATTTCATGTTCATCTTTCCTCTTATTTCATCATTTTGGTTTAATTACCTAAAAGTGGTTTGACTAAGGAAAACCTCCATGCCCTAACATTCAACATTTCTCTTTTCTTTCCTTGCGTGTTTGCAGATTTAGGTACCTTGAAGTCTTGGAGATCATTGAAGAATAGATTGCAAAGTTTTTAAAAACATCTCCTTGTTGGCTAGGGAAAAAAATCCAAAAAAATTAATTTACAGTGCCAAAAATTAGGGTTTCGGATCTAGATACCTAGAGGAATAGAAAGTGCAGACCAAGAGTTTCAGATTCCACTTTCAAATTTTCAGAAAAGCCAAAGTGGACTAAGTTTCCATTAGTGGCGAATTAATCCCACTGCACATGTTTTTCAGAGATTCCTGGGTAAGTGCACCAAGATGGTTCCCAAAAAGGGGACTTAAGTGGACAACTTTTTTCTGAAATCAGGAAATACTGACCTTGGATGTGAAATTGAGGATACTTAGACTCAAAATTTTGAGATGAAACAAAAGGAAGGATTCAAGTGCTCCGAATCTACTTTCTAAACTACTAATTTATTTTGAAAATGGTTCAGATTAAGGGGTTCAAACAAGGGACGTACACAAATTGGTGTTGTTTTTGTCAGAAAAACATAACATAGCAACTCTTGTATGACCCTCGTACGGTGAACTTTTTTTTAGTATTTTTAAAATTGCAATAGTCAGGAAGTTAGCTAACAGTATGTAGTTGCACAATTTTTTTGATAATTTTTTAATGAATATTTGATTTTTTACTAATTTGTGAAGTGGACATATCCTGAAAATAGAATTTTGGCAATGCTACCCCTACAAATTTTGGAAACTAATTGATTTTTTTTTTTTTTAAATTTTGTAGAATGGAGTCTAGTTTCTAAAAATGTAATTTATTTGAAAAATTGATGAACGGTTAATTTATAATGAAAAACTTACCAAACACTACTTTTTGGAAAAAAAAAGACATACAGATAAAATAAATTATGGATGAAAGACTTAACATTTTCAGAAAGTGAAAAAAATTACATCGTTGGATAGCTGAGAGATAACCCAACATTACCCATGTGCTCGATTTTTTCGATATTGAACCACGTGCAATCCTGACGGTGAGCACGAACTCGATTATGAGAAATATGGTGGATTTTTTATAAACACGTCTCTAGTCGATGGGAATGCCCTCCAAACCTTTGGGTTGGAATTCCAAGGCAATACCAAGCTTAAAGTTTGGTAATTCTCAAAGCAAGATATAACGCGAGTGCATTATAACGTGCTCGCGTTATATCTCACTTTGACATGGTTTTTGCTGCTGCGAGGAACATGTCTACTAACCCATAATGTGAGTGCGGTATAACATGCTCACATTATGTCTTATTTTATGTTAAATGCTAATATATTAATGTATGCTGATATATTTATATGTACATGTATGTATGTATGCTTGTATGGATGTAAGATTATATGTACAAATGTATTATGCTTGTATGTATGCATTTATGTATGTCTTTAGACTAAGGGAGAATTTAGAGAGAGTCTAGAGAGATGG
Organism: Sequoiadendron giganteum; assembly: GCA_007115665.2. Classification (NCBI taxonomy): domain Eukaryota; kingdom Viridiplantae; phylum Streptophyta; class Pinopsida; order Cupressales; family Cupressaceae; genus Sequoiadendron; species Sequoiadendron giganteum. The sequence goes on along the minus strand of CM021108.1, from coordinate 607,137,176 downwards.
AAAGGGGGTTGAAGTGAGAGTTTAAGAGAGAGGGAGTGGGAGAGAAGGGGTTGGATTGAGGGGGACTTAGCTAGGTAGGCTGGGAGGGATAGAGGGAGGGAGAGAGAGAGAGGGGGGGTCAGAGAGAGAGAATTGATGGAGAGGGAGAGAGAGAGAGAGGGGGGTGGGAGAGAGAATTGAGAGAGAGGGAGAGAGAGAGAGACAAAGAGAAAGAGAGGGTTATGTAGGTAGGGTGTGAAAGGGAGAGACTTGAGAGTGTGAGAGGGAGAGACTTGAGAGTGTGAGGGGGTTGAGAGGGAGAGACTTGAGAGATAGGTAGTGAGGGAGTGTGAGAGGGAGGGAGTGAGAGAGGGTGGTAGGGATTGATTGAACGAGAGGTACGCAGAAAGAGGGAGATGGTAGATAGAGACAATTAGAGAGGGTGGGAGGGAGGGAAGGAGGGAGAGGTGAGATGTATAGATAGAGAGAAAGTGATAGGGGTTGAGGGTATAGGGTTGAGGGATTAGGATGGAGGACCTATATGGTTGATGGTTTCTAGGGTAGTAGGGTTTAAGGTTTGGAGGTTGATGGAATAGGTTTCATGGTAGAGGGTATTTGGTTGAGGGTATAGGGTAGAAGGTTTAAGGTTTAAGCATTTAGGGTTGAAGGGTTTGGGGTTAAGGGTTTAGGGTTAAGGGTTTACTTGGTTGAGGGTAGAGGGTTTAGGGTATAGTTTTGAGGGTATATGGTTGAAGGATTAGGTTCAGGGTCCAATGTAAGTGGTAGAGGGTTCAGGGTTTAAGGATTGAGGGTTGAGCGATTAAGGGTTGAGGGTTGAGAATTGAGGGTTGAGTGTTTAATATATAGGGTAAAGTGTAGAGGGTTTAAGGGTATAGGGTTGAAGATTGAGGGTTTAAGGTATAGGGTCGAGGGATTAGGGTTGAGGGTCCAATATATAGGGTAGAGGTTATAGGGGTTGAGAGATTAAGGGTTGAGGGATTAGGGTTTAGGGTAGAGAGTATTGGGTTGATGGTAGAGGTTAGAGGGTAGAGGGTAGAGGGTAAAGGGTTTAACAGTTTAGGGTTTAAGGGGTTAGGGTTGAGGGTCGAAGGTTTAGGTTTGAGTGTTTAAGGGTTTAAGGGTTGAGGGTTTAAGGGTCAAGAGGGTTGAGGGATTAGGGTAGAGAGTTTACTAAGTGGGTTTAAGGGTTGGGGGATTAGGGTTGAGGGTAGAGGGTATAGGATTGGCG
>CM021108.1:607088531-607132799 GCA_007115665.2 Sequoiadendron giganteum | reverse complement strand
TCTTAATCCCTCAACCCTTAAACCCTAATACCCTCTCTCCCTCCCTCTCTATCTCCCACTCTCCCCTCTCTCCCTCCCACTCTATCTCCCACTCTCTCCTCTCTTCCTCCCACTCTATCTCCCACTCTCTCCCTCTCTCTTTCTCCCACTCTCCCCTTCTCCCTCCCTCTCTATCTTCCACTCTCCCCCTCTCTCCCTCCCACTCTCTTAGAAACTCTCCACTTCTCCCTTCTCCCACTCTCTCCCCTCTCCCCCTCTCTCCCTCCCTCTCTATCTCCCAGTCCCCCCTCTCTCCTTCCCACACTATCTCCCACTCTCTCCCTCTCTCTTTCTCCCACTCTCTTCTTCTCCCTCCCTCTCTATCTTCCACTCTCCCCCTCTTTCCCTCCCACTCTCTCAGAAACTCCTATACTATAAAAAATACACTAAGAAAACCTAATTTCACATAACGCTTTCTCGTTATAATGCGTGCACATTATAACGCGAGCGGGTTTTGTAGTCCACTAAAATGGTAAAAAAATCAATATATCCATGATTTGAAGGCCCACAGTTTGCATATTCCCCTGGTCCTGCGCGTGCTCCGATAAAAAATATCTTTTTGATGATGTTGTGAAGTGTGCAAGCATCTTTTTCACTTTCCATCACCTTTTCCATGATCTTTTTACCACCTTTGCATGAAATAGTAGAGTTTCCATGTTGAAAGACATAGAATATCAATTGAAGTTTGAATTCCATTGAAAACTGATATACAATTGAAGTGTGGAAGGGAACAAGCTTTTGAACAAGTCAAATTGTTGTGGAGTTTGAAGAAAGAAGAAGCTAAGGCTACATAATTGGGTTGAACTCCATTTGAAAGTCTGGTTTTTAAGGTATGTGAAGTCTTTAAAAATTTTCTTTCATTCTATTATGGCTTGCTTTCATTCTTGTTTGTCATTATAACCTTAGGTTGTCAATGCAGATTTTAAATTACCAAATTATATACACAATTATCTACACTTGCCAATTACCATTTTACACTTGCCAAATATAGAAATTAAGAACCATTCACCAAAATTCATCCTTTAAGACAACTCCAAGCCTCTCCCATTCCTCTAAAGGGTCCAAACACCTATTAATACCTCTGCACAAACTGATGCAGTACAAAGGAAGAAATCAACACGTTTCTTGAAACACTTATTCAACTATATTTCCCTTCACAAAACATTTGATTTGTGAAAAGACAATTAGGTCTCAAAACAAGATAATTTCTAGTTCTTAGGACCTTACCCGCTCAACTAGGCTTCCAATACAAAAACCCCCCATTTTTCAATGCAAAGAGGGAGGGTTTATAGAAAATCCTATACCCGGGCATTCCCAAACCATTCCAAAGCATCAAACATCTTCAAAATACCCTGCACAAGGTCAAAAGTTCATTACGTAGACCACTCCTTCAACAATTGATGGGGAGTCTTATCTTTCAAGAGAAATCTTGCTCTTCCCAAGACCCATTCTCTCATCTTCCTAGGGTATTCCTCTCTACCCTACTCAAGGATCCCTCCTAAACCCCTCTCACCTCATAAGACTCTCCACCAATTTTAAATTCTTCACCATTGCTCTCAATTCACCACTAAGCTTCCTTGGTCTTCGCACTGACCCAAAGTGTCCTAACCTATCGAGGGGCTACGAAAGGGTATTATAACTATCCCCTTGTTTATTTGACTCCTCACTGATCCATCTCATAGGATTCTTTCACCTTGTACCCATCGCTTTCTTGAAAAACCCAAGTTTAGGCCTTGTAGCCTTTTGCCCAATTAAGCCTCCTAGAACCTGTTTTCTTGGCTTTTCTCAAAAACGGTCTTAACAACCCCCAAATATTTTTATAGATTCTTTCTAGTGGTACCCTAGGCTTCAATATTTACTAGGTTTTTAGTCCCTTTGGCATCCGTACATAGGACTGTCCTCATACCCCCTATTTTCATGGGTTTCTAGGGTTCTGTCTCCTTTTTCCAACTTTGAGGGCTTCAATGACCTCCTCAACTCTCCTCCTTGCATGCACATGTCTAGAATAAATGTTCCCACAATATATTTCTCTTGATTGGCACAAAATATTCCATTTAGCAACTTTTTTTACTGCTGTCCTCTCCAAGCCACTAGCCAAAATGCACTTGCACTCGCCTAGTTCTTGATGAATTCACCATCTTCCCTGCAAACCAAGACACCACACACCATATGTACACTGTAAAAAAAGTCCCCTAATTGATTCCAAGTGGCCATGGTAGCCTTGCCATGGGAATTCAAGTGGGGATCATTATTTCCAAAAATTGGCCTGAACCGGCTATGAGACCAAAAACTCTAAAAACTTGCAAATATAATGATTCAAATAGTAATTAGGTGACACAATTGAAAGAATCAAAGCATTAGATGGGTCCTTTCAATCCATTCTTGACTGGATGAAGGCACAAAAATAGAAATTCAATGAAATTTGCACTCTTCCAACTCACAAATTCCCCTTCCAAAACTCCAAATCGTACAATAGATTTCCCACATGCTCAATTAGAGTTTTTATGACCTTATATACCTTTCTCCCATGTGCTAGGACCCTTGGGTCGGGCTTAGAGCATCATTAATGCCATTTTCCCACTTTTAGGACAAATTGCCAAGTCTACATGGACTAATTTGCCTAATTTCATCATTCAGGCTTCTCCAAACTTCAAGGCTCTAGACTACCCTAAGTTTTCCTAAACTCACACATCAAAAAAACTATTGGGGCTTTACATCATAGTCCTTATTCCCTTGGTGGTTGGCTAGAACCATCAACAATAAAAGACTGCTTTTGTACAAGATGATTGTAAGTATTATTTAAATGAAGCCTTCAATGACATATATTTTTCAATTATCTTGAATGGATACATTTTTTAGGAACTAATATTCATCTCATTACCATGGTACAGATAAAATTATCCGCCATGTCGAAGAAAAAGAAAAAGAGGAAACTAATAGATGAAGAGAATGAAACCTTGAAAGAAAAGGAGAGAGTTTGGGTGGTGGCATATCGTGAAAAGAAGAAATTGGAAATGATTGATGAAAACAACCCGATTGTAGAGGAACCTCAACCGTCAAAAAGAGAACAAGAATTGGCAGCACAAAAGGCATGAATGTGAAAGCATCATCGTAAGACATATTCAAATACCGTAGTTGGAGACACACCCTCTACGACAAGTGAATATGAAGGGACACCATTAAGCACAAGCAAATATGGAGGGACACCATCTAGCACAAGTGAATATGGACGGACACCATCTATTGCAAGTGAATATGGAGGGACATCATTTACCACAAGTGAATATTGTTGGACACCATCCAACACATCTCAAGTTGAGAGTACATCATCACTCGAAATTGATGAAGAAGGTATGCCATCATTCCCATGTGAACCTCAAGGTATGTCTTCTTCTCCACCCTCGATCGAAGGTATGCAATCTAGCCCACCTCAATTAAATATTGATGAAATTCCAAATGTTGAGATGTATGTACCTAGGAGAACAACACCAATAATTTTGCGTAGAAAACCAAAGTATTTGATTAATATCGATGATGAGATTTTGTAGAAGATGGAAGGTAAGATTTCAACACACACTTGTAGAAGATATGCTGATAAGATTTGGGAACGATTCTTTGAAAGGTTAAATGAGACTGCAAGATGTCAACTATTTGTTGAAATGATGCGGGGTGTAAAGTATAGGAACATCATGAAGACTCTTGGGTTGAGAACATCGAATGCATCGAGTGAAGACACTATTGTGAAGATTCTAATGGATGCTTATGAGAGTGTGGGTAAGACCTCATGCTCAAAGGATAGTAATGTCACCCGACGTGTCATTACATTGACTTTGGTAAGTTATCCAACAAAGAGAGCTCGCCTAATTAGAAAGACTAGTGAAAAAATGAGAATTAGTAGAAAAACTTTATCAAGAGCCATTCAAAGGTGGCAAAGAGTTGAGGGAAATGATACAAATGAATTATGGGCATTCTCATGGAGACTGTCATGAAAAGATAAAGAAGTTGTCAAGGCCTTGAGAACACTAATTGAAGAGTATTGGAAGAATAACACAAGGCCATCTCAAAATCAAAGGGATATGGTAAGAAGGAGAATCGGTAGTCAGAATTGTGAGCCACATCCAAAGCATTTTTTGGATATGACTCAAACCCAATCTTTTTAGAAATTTGAAAATGATTATCCTCAAATTAGTATTTCTCAAAGATTTTTTGAACTGGTTAAAATTTTTTATGTCAAGATAAATTGCACATGCACTACTTGTTGTTGTAGACTATGTATTGAATTTTCTAACCATTACGATGTTTATCGTTCTATATGTTTAAATTTGCATACTAACGATGTTTTGCAGGATTGTGGCATAGAAGCCCCACCAAAATCTTCAAGAGAGTTCTTATCAAAATTTTATGTGAAATAGAGGATGGCCAGATATTCTATAGGACAACATGCTTGGATGGTTCATGCGAGCGTTGCGGTGGATTCCAGCATATGCCAGTATGTCAACATATGGAAAGAACAGATGAGGTGGGACAAAAACTATTAGAGTTTAGGAAGTATAAAATAGTGGCATATGCTACAAAAGATGGGTCTCAAGCAAAAAAGGTGTGATTTGGTTATTGAGAAGATTCCAGTGTACAAATTTATGACCACATTTCATGGAAGTATACTGTGTGAGTATGCAATGTATACCCATAGAGCCCGATGGTTGGACACACAGTTCAAGCTATGCAAGGACACCTTTCCAGTTGGAAGCATAGTATCCGTGGTTGAATTTGTAGAGAACTACACTCTACAACCACAACATGAGGTGTAGTCATAGTATTACAACTCCACAAAAGTTTCGATATTTGTGCACATAGCATTCATTCATGCATCTAATAGTACAGATGAGCAAAGGAAGGTATTGAGGGAGTACCACTTTTACATTAGTGATGATCACATGCATTCTCCAGAGTTCGTGCAAGGTTGCTTCCAGATGTTCTATAGTGGTTTGGCTCAGAGGGGCATAGAATACGATCAACATATAATATGGTCTGATAACTATGCAACATAGTTCAAGAACTCGCGCATGTTCTACTGGTTGTGCAGGATGCATGTCATTACAGGTGTTCAACATATGTGGAACTTTTGTGAGGCTGGACATGGAAAGGGGGAGCATGATGGTGCAGGAGCATGCGTGAAAAGAGCATTAGCATGAGAAGAGTTAAAGTATAAAGACAATGCAAAGTTTACAGATGCAAAATCAATCGTCAAGTGGTGTAATGCTTTGATGGGTCTAGGTAATGAAGGTACATCTTCGGTTCGTAGATTTTTTTGGTTGATGGATGATACTAACATTGCACCATATGAAGACTGTTGTACACTAATAGGATGGAGTGAGGTACACTCTTTCCTTAGCTCAAATACAGGTTCATGGAGTATCGATACACGAAAGATGGCATGATTTTGTTCTTCATGTACAATGCAAGATTGGAATGATTGTGAGTCAGGGGAGTGGGTTGACAAATGGTTCACAAGTTATCTTAGCCCACTTCACACGTATCGCCCTCCGACGACATTGGAACTAACACAGATAGAATCATCGATCGACTTTGACCACATATCAGATCTAGTTCAACGAGGTGATATATCTACTTTCTTAGTTGTTGAAATTCCATATCGTTAGATCTTACTTTGTACTATATTCATAATGTTGACAAATTTCAAGAGATTTTTTGCACATATCAATGTAGGGTATGTTTATGAAGTTATTGCAGATGAAGACAATGAAGAGGGAACAGAATATTACTTGTGTCATTGTGTTGAGACAAAAAATAAATTGGAGGCCCCAGTTATAGATGGAGAAAACATCGAATACCCTACAGGGTCAGTTGTGGTTACTGGAACATGGCTTAGAAGGTACCCACATTCAAGTGTTAAACATTGGCTATTTCAGGACTTTGACATGCATCGTAAGATTCTTCATTACTCGAACCTTGTCGTGGCATCCAATGTTCATTTGACCAAATATGGGGGTAGACCTTTGAACAAGACATTATGGAAGGTCCGTGAGTTTGACCATGAGGCAATACTTGACATAATAAAGAGTAGAGCAGACCCGAATGGTTTGTTGGATTAATTTGTAAGTATATGCACATTGGTTCTTATTAATTTATACTTGTATGCACATTAATTTGTTTGATGCCAATGCTATCATCTTCTTTTACAATGATTGGTGTTCCCTTGCAAAAAATGTAGATATATGAGCCATCCAAGAGAATGTCAACCACAAAAGCAATGCAACATCCTTATTTTGATGCCTGCATGCAACATCTGTAAGTGCTTTCCATCTATTTTTATTTAATTTCCATTTTGGATGCTCTTTCTTTTTCTCTTTTACTTTGCATATTTGTAAGTTAACTACTAAGGGTTGATTGATCTTTTGTTGCATAAAATGCTGATTTAAGAGCCATCAAAGAAAATCTCAGCCAAAAAAGCAATGCAACATACTTATTTTGATGATTTTGACAAATCTCAATTTTGATTTCAAACCATTGTAAGAGAGCATGTGAAGCTTAGCGAGGGAATCTCAAGTTACTCATTTGAAGTTAACCTCATGATGAGCACCTATGGTTAAGACATTTAAAGAGAATCTTGAATGTATGAGTGACATTGTAAAAGATCTGAGAGAACGAAGTGCCAGAGGCATTGTAATAAGATTTAATTACATAATGAGATATACTCAAATATTTTAAGGTTGAAGTTCATGTTTGGTGTAGTAGCACCTTGTTCTGTAAATGCCTTGAATAGGAAAATTTGCAAACTTTGAATTTTGAAATATAAACAATGTGAAAAAGGTCATATAAAGGTCATGTAAACAATTTGTACACATTTTTTTGGAACTCGTGTGACTAAGCGGACTGTTCCAACATGTCCAAATAGGTATGTTTACGCTAGGCATGGTCCTCTTTCGCACTGAAATATGTAGAATCGCTCCGAGCTATGTTCCACCGGATTGATCCCTTAAGGGTCCAAAGTGCAAAATGGCTGCAAACTTTAGCATGCTAGCACTTGGATACCGTGACACTTAGAATATTCTCGTCTAATCCTAAAAAAAGGCATTGGGCCCCTCTAGAAAAACCTCTCTCAGTTTTTTCTATCTTCGAGTGGTTTTCTCATGGCGGTGGATTTTCACTTGATGGAAAAGGTGTCAAATTCAAGCAGTGCAAAGTTGCAAAGTGGTGCAACTTTCTCTCTGCAACTCGTGTGACCAAGCAGACTATTCCAAAATATCTAAATAGGTATGTTTACGCTAGGCATGGTCCTCTTTCACACCGAAACACGTAGAATCGCTCTGAGCTTTGTTCCACCGGATCGATCCCTTAAGGGTCCAAAGTGCAAAATGGCTGCAAACTTCAACATTCTAGTACTCGGATACCGTGACACTTAGAATCTTCTCATCTAATCCTACAGAAAGGAGTTGGGCCCCTCTAGAAAAACCTCTCTCGATTTTGTCTATCTTGGAGTGGTTTTCTCATGGCGGCGGATTTTCACTTGATGGAAAAGGTGTCAAATTCAAGCAGTGCAAAGTTGCAAAGTGGTGCAACTTTTGCTCTGCAACTCGTGTGACCAAGAAAACTATTCCAACACATCCAAATAGGTATTTTTATGCTAGGCATGGTTCTCTTTCACAGCGAAACACGTAGAATCGCTCCGAGCTATGTTCCACTGGATCGATCCCTTAAGGGTCCAAAGTGCAAAATGGCTGTAAACTTCAGCATGCTATTACTCGGATACCATGACACTTAGAATCTTCTCATCTGATCCTCTAGAAAGGTGTTGGGCCCCTCTAGAAAAACCTCTCTCAGTTTTGTCTATCTTGGAGTGGTTTTCTCATGGCGGCGGATTTTCACTTGATGGAAAAGGTGTCAAATTCAAGCAGTGCAAAGTTGCAAAGTGGTGCAACTTTCGCTCTACAACTCGTGTGACCAAGAAGACTACTCAAACACATTCAAATAGGTATGTTTACACTAGGCATGGTCCTCTTTTGCACTGAAACACGTAGAATCACTCCGAGCTATGTTCCACCAGATCGATCCCTTAAGGGTCCAAAGTGCAAAATGGCTGCAAACTTCAGCATGCTAGTACTCAGATACCGTGATATTTAGAATCTTCTCGTCTAATCTTACAGAAAGGCATTGGGCCCCTCTAGAAAAACCTCTCTTGGTTTTGTCTATCTTGGAGTGGTTTTCTCATGGCGGTGGATTTTCACTTGATGGAAAAGGTGTCAAATTCAAGCAGTGCAAAGTTGCAAAGTGGTGCAACTTTTGCTCTACAACTCATGTGACCAAGCGGACTGTTCCAACATGTCTGAATAGGTATGTTTACACTAGGAATGGTCTTTTTTTGCATCGAAACACGTGGAATCGCTCTAAGCTATGTTCCACCGGATCGATCCCTTAAGGGTCCAAAGTGCAAAATAGCTACAAACTTCAGCATGCTATTACTTGGATACCGTGACACTTAGAAACTTCTCATCTAATCCTATAGAAAGGCGTTGGACCCCTCTAGAAAAACCTCTCTCGATTTTGGCTATCTTGGAGTGATTTTCTTGTGGCGACGGATTTTCACTTGATGGAAAAGGTGTCAAATTCAAGTAGTGCAAAGTTGCAAAGTGGCGCAACTTTCTCTCTGCAAATCGTGTGACCAAGTAGACTATTCCAACACGTTTGAATAGGTATGTTTATGCTAGGCATGGTCCTCTTTCACACCGAAACACGTGGAATCGCTTTGAGCTATGTTCCATCGGATCGATCCCTTAAGGGTCCAAAGTGCAAAATGGCTGCAAACTTCAACATGCTATTACTTAGATGTCGTGATGCTTAGAAACTTCTTGTCTGATCCTATAGGATCGTGTTGAGTCTGTCTATAAAAAACGCTCTCGGTTTTGGCTATCTTGGAGTGGTTTTCTAGTGGTGGTGGATTTTCACTTGATGGAAAAAGCATCAAATGCAAGTAGTGCAAAGTTGCAGAGTGGTGCAACTTTCGTTCTGCAACTTGTGTGACCAAGCGGACTGTTCCAACACATCCAAATAGGTATGTTTACGCTAGGCATGGTCTTCTTTTGCACTGAAACACATGGAATCACTCCGAGCTATGTTCCACCGGATCGATCCCTTAGGTTGGAGGAGTCTTAAGTTGCAAATTTGTAAGTTGCTTAAAGCAACAAATTTGAAATGATATTGAATGGCCCACTTAGCACTCATTGCATCTAAGTGATGCTCATAGAGGTGAGGCACTAGGCCTTCTCGGGAGGTCACTCATTCCAGTATACTCCAGCTCAAGCGCTTAACCACGAAGTTTTTTCCCCAAGAAGGCACAGTGGAAAAGGCATAATCCACTATACTTTTGATGAGTGGAAAGGAATTCCTAAGAGACATGAAGGAGGAAGAAGGAGTTTTCTATGCAATCATGTTGAAGCCAAAGGAGGAGGAGTCACCTAGTTGGCTACCTATGACAACAAAGGTGAAGCAACTGTTGGATCAGTTCAGGGATATCATTTGTGAAGGAACACCAGCTACACTACCACGTAAGAGGGAAATCAGTCATCAAATTGACTTTGTACCAGGAGCAACATTGCCTAACAAGGCTGCATACAAAATGACACCAGAGTAGAACAAGGAGATAGCAAGGCAAGTTCAAGAACTTTTGGACCAAGGGTTGATTAGGAAAAGCATAAGCCCATGTGCTATTGCAGTGGTGTTGACACCTAAGAAGGGAGATAAGTGGAGAATGTGTACTGATTCTAGGGCCATAAATAGGATAACCATTAGATATAGGTTTCCTATTCCTAGGATAGAAGACTTAATGGACTGTTTAGGGGGTGCTAAGTACTACTCCAAGATTGATTTGAAAAGTGGCTACTATCAAATTAGGATGAAAGAGGGAGATGAATGGAAGTCAGCTTTTAAAACCATAGAGGGGTTATATGAGTGGTTAGTAATGCCATTCAGGCTTACAAATGCACCTAGAACTTTTATGAGGGTGATAGCTTCTCCTCTTGAAGGAATTTATAGGAGTCTTTGTGGTAGTCTACTTAGATGATATCCTCATCTTTAGCAAAACAAAAGAAGAACATATGAAGCACCTAGAACTTGTGTTGAAGAAACTTCAAGAGGAGAAGCTCACCATAAATCTTGATAAATAGGGTACTTGGTAACTTGTTGAGGTGTCTAACTAAGGAGTATGGACAAGGATGGGAACAAGTCATTTCACAGGAAGAATTTTCCTACATTGATAGCACAAACAGGTCTACTGGTAAGAGCCCATTTGAAATTGTATATGGGTTACATCCAAGGGGTGTACTTGAGCTAAGAGACCTAAAAGGTTATGAAGGAATCAGTGCACATGCTGATGATTTTGCTCAGTCAATGAGAGAGGTTCATGAGCAGGTAAAGAAGACATTAATGGAGGCTAACCAGAAGTTGAAGGCTAAAATAGATGAAGGGAAGAGAGATCTACAATTTGAAATAGGTGATTTGGTGATGGTATACTTGAACAAGGCAAGACTACAAAAAGGCATACCAAGTAAGCTGTAGATGAAAAGGATGGGGCCATGTAAAGTGTTGGCTAAGTATGGATCCAATGCATACAAGGTGGAGTTACCCAAGGAGATGTCCATTTCGCCTATCTTCAATGTGAAGAACTTGGTGAAGTATAAAGGACCAGAAATGGATGAGGAACAATATAGTGCTGAGGTGAGTAAGGATGTGGATGAACTCAAGGTACCTGATCAGATCAAACCACAAGTGGACAAGATTCTAGACTCAAGGGTGAAGAAGAAGACTAGGCACAAGACATACATGGAGCACCTAGTGAAGTGGAGACATCAACCAGAGTCAGAGGCTACTTGGATTGTAGAAAGTGACTTTAAGAAGCATGGAATTAGTGAGGAGCTCTTGAAACCACAGGTTCCTTAACTTCTTTGTTGCAGGGGGGAGAATGGTGCAGGAGCACCTTAAGGTCTTTTGGAGAGATCCTTGCAATTTTGGCTTGTAGGTGGTTCTAGCAAGCCACCAAGGGAATAAGGACTATGATGTAAAGTCCCAAGAGTGTTTTTGATGAGTGAACTGGAAATAGGTTTGTTAGGGGCTTGCAGTTTGGGTAAGTCTTGGAAACTGAGCATTTTGAGCAATGTTGCCTTGGCTATTTGTCCTAAAAGTTGGAAAATGGCATTAATGATGCTCTAAGCCTGACCCAAGGGTCCTAGCACATGGGAGAAAGGTATATAAGGTCAGAAAACCCCTAATACCTGGGTTGGAGGATTGTTTTCACGAATTGAGACTTGGACAATACATTTTTGTGATTGGAAGAGAGCAAGTTTTCATTGAATTTCTGTGTTTGAGCCTTCATCCAGTCAAGAATGGATTGAAAGGACTTATCTAATGCTTTGAGTCTTCCATTTGTGTCACTTAATTACCTTGTGTAGCATTAGATTAGTCATCTAGACCAACTGGTTATCTTTTTGCAAGTTTTTGGTGTTCTTGGTCTCATTGCCGGTTCAGGTTTGATTTGTGAATAATGAGTCCCACTTGACTTCCCGTGGCTTTCCTCTCATGGCCACTTGGAATCAAGTTGGGGACCAGTGTTACAAGACTAGGAATCACCTTGGACTTGAGAAGCCATTTTTTGACTTGGACTCGGGCTCAGAGCCCAAACTCGACAAATAGAAAAACCTAAGAAATTCAAAGATGTGTAAGGATTTAAAACTTGTTTCATGCACCCTTTAATAAATAAACCTTAAAGACACAATAGCATAATCAAATAGAAATTACTATGATCCCATACACAAACATACATCAATCACTTAAGTATAAGCACAAATTTTAGCTGAAGGAAATAACACATTTAGATATATAAATATTGTGATATTGCTATCAGGATTCAATCGTGTAGTTTTACAAGTCAAACTCATTGACCCATGATTCACCAGTAGTGTTTCACAAGAACCCATCTCTCATGATAATGAATGGTTCATAAGGAGGAAGATAAATCTTCATACATTTCTTCTATCACAAATGAGATAAGTGCTTGGTTTCATGAAGGTCATGAGACAACCATTAATGGGGAGTGTATACATGAAGAACTGATGGAGAATGATAATGGCTTCAGACTTTCTATAAAGAAATTTTTTTTTCGTTTCAATGATGTAAGAGGTTTTGGTTTCACTACCAAAATGAGCCTACGAAGAATGCATGTGAAACTCCTTTTGACCTTGAGGGTGTACTTACTCCATCTCAAGGATCATGCATTGAGGATGACATAGATCAATGCTAGGGCTAACCAATTAATAATTATACACATGAATAAGTCAAACATGTACATGTCAATAGGGGAACTACAAGTACTCATAAACACGTAAGCCTCAAAAAGTATACACACGAATACATAGTATACACAAATTAAAATAAAGTATATGCACGAATACAAGGTATATGCATGAAAACATGTAAGCCACAAAGTATACACTCGAATGCAGGTAAGTCACAAAGTATACACGTAAGTTGTAAAGTATACACTTGAATATACGTAGCTCATATCTATTGAACCATCAATTTAGAATGCAAATATGGATAGGCATCGAAAAAAGATATTTGTATTAACCAAATAGCCATCTAGGCATACATAAATATATGTCGATATAAGTATGAAATATATGTACAAAATAACCATGTAGGCTTACGAGAATGCCATCTAGGCATACAATGTCAAATATGTCCAATAAAAAATATGTACAAAATTGCCATGCAGACATACAATAAAGGACTCTGGAATCAAAAGTCATTGCTCTCCATGCCCAAGAAATAAAATATTTCCCTTTCCTTTTCGCTCAGATGGTGATAGGTCTATCACTCATTTTTGTTGCGCTCGTGGAGTGCTCCTGCTACTCCTCCTAGGGTTTAGTTCATGATGAAGTTTTAACTGTTACAATAAGAAGTAAAGACATGAATATATAGAAATTACATTATAAAAAATGATATATTTGACAAAATTTTCACTTACAGCCATCTCACAATCTCTCTCCATGAAGGAAATATCCTCATGCCCATGCTCAAGCGTGCTCAAGCCCTGTATAAACCATGCAAATAGATAAAAACTACGTGAATCAATAATGGTTTAATTTCTCACTAACTCACATCTATAACAACAAATGTAAATTAAGATTTACTAATTTTCCTCATACCTCTTCTATTAGAGCCATCGAGGATTGTATAGCAGATGTCACACCAATATCCATTGCCCTTGTCACATTCAGAGGTGTATCGTCTCGCAACAACTGAAAATAAAACAACAAATTATTCAACGTAATCAACGATGTGCATGTATAAACTACACAAATCTATTAAGTACTTGATTCATTAGTTAAACTCTTTATTCTATTACCTGCATGAAGGTTTGAGTAAATCCATCGCCACTGGGAAGTGCTCCATCAAAACCTCCAATATTAGTCTGTTCAACATCCGAAATTGCATTTTAAATTACCATTCATAAAACAATGCCATTAATATGCAATAAACTTATAATTGTTTACTAGTTACATACCCTAGCGATAGGTGTACTACAAAAATAGGTTGGTGGGAGGGGGGGGGAGGGGGGGGCGGGGCGGTGTATCCAGTCTCAACACTGTGACCCTGCAATTTTATTAAAATCATAAAACATTTTTAGTTAATCTTGCATTTGAAAATTGAAATTTAATAAATTAAATTCAATGAACACATGCACTAACTTTTACCTAACTATCAATGCCATATGCCTCATGCAAAATGTCAGCTGCCCTCTCCATCTCCATAGCTACAGATGGATCCTGCATACCAATTTCTTGAGGGTCGGTGGGGTCATGTGAACAAGTAGCCCCGCAAGATTGAAACACATGTGTTCGAAGACCACCACTAGAAGACTCCCCTGGATGGCGCTGTAGAATAGGGCTAGTATGATGGATGACACTCTGGGTCAAAGTGTTGATTGCCTGCAATGTCTCTATGTCAGCACTTTCCTTCACGATGGAAGGCATAACAATGTGCTCATCAGGTGGCCTAGCGAGAGCTTGTCTACCTTGCCATGTAGGATCCGACTGTGCACTAGGTCTATCCTAAGCTAACTCCCCACCTCTCCCCTGGAAATCCCTCATATCAAAATAATTTAGGATTTTGTTCAATATGAACTCAATGTATAGTTTCCTAAGGAAATATTGCGGGACCTCACAATTGTTGCACGGTGGGTAATCGAAGACCATGTACCACCTATCATAAAACTGCTCCTTCATTTGTTGGTGGTGGCACCAATGGATAGGAAACCTCTTCACATTGAGGGTAAGAGTTTGATTTGTGCGTGGGTCGGTGAATACTGAGCACAAATCACCTTTTGTTATTTTTAAATCTTTAACATCCATGTATGATAGTTTATTTACATAATACTCCCTAGCCGCCTGCCTCCTATCTTCCCATCCAGTTATTTGTTTGCTAATTTAATCTACGTTTGTTATCATATCTTTCAATGAATTTGCTAGGGTCATTCTTTCTGTGGTTGAACCATTTGGATCACTCAACCTATTGATCAAATCCTCAATTTGTTTTTTGTTATTCTCAATTTCACTCATTAAATTTTGTTGTGCCAGGAGGGGTTTGAGTGATTGGTGGAGGAGGTTGATGTTGTGGTTGATTTTGATCTTGAGGATTTGGTTGGTCCTCCTATTGAGGATTTTGAGGGTTTGCAGGTTGATTTACATCTCCTAAAAATTCAAACAAATAGATATCAAATTCAACCTAAAACTAACAAATTCAACCTAAAACTGACAAATTCAAAACAAAAATTATAGAATCCTTACCTCTTATAGCTCCTCATCGTCGTGGCTCCATCCTTGTGAAGAAATTCAGATTCTTGGTGAAGAAACTCTTCTCCTAGAATGCGAGTGCGATATTTTGGGGGTTTTGGCCGCGGGTGGAGCAAAAAAACCAGTCGAAATGCAAATGAGAGATTTGCATTTGTTTTTTTGCTTCTAACAGTCAATTACACATGCACGTTATAATGCAAGTGCATTATAACATGCTCGCATTATTTCTTTGTAGTTATGGCCGCTGTGATCTTGCCTAGGTTTAACGAAAGACATAATGCGAGTGCGTTATAATGCGTTTATGTTATGCTTTTCAACTTTTTTTTTTTGAGGGTGTCCATGGAATTGCTACCCATTTCCATGCACCCCCCCTCCTATAGATTAAGATACTCATTTGGTTGAAATGGGCTTCGGTGTAGTTTTCCTGATCTAGAACTAGGTCACCTAGAATAGCGTAAGTGTTCCAATAGGCCAAAATTTTAGAATCAACAATAATTCTAGTCTTCATTCCAGTCTGCAACATATTTCTAGGTACACATCTTCCATTTCACAACTTTCTATTTAGTTTGGTTTGTATTTCTAGGTCATTTAGTATATGTTTGCATATGACATTGCATTTGTCTTTCCAAGTTTACACTTGGTGGTGAACCCCTTCTATCTATTTTCATCCCCAAGAACTCTCCCTTTGACAAATTTCAGTCTCCTTTGTATTGAAGTCTCAAGGGTTTGTTCTTGAATGAAGCATAGATATTTGTCCCTTTTCTTTTAGGTGCAAAACCCTAGAGGTGCAAGAGGTGAAAAAAATATATGGTTCATGAGAAAATATTGTTGTCAAGGACGTTCAAGAGTAGATTTATTATAGCATTCAAGGTCTCAAGCATCATGTCAAAGTCTTTTGCATCATGCATGTTTTTGGAGCTAACATTCTGATGTAGGTTTCAAAGATTCAAGCAAGCATTCAAGTCATATTTCAAGCATCAAGATCCACATCCATTGAATCCATTTCATACAAGATCAAGATCAACATTTTATATTTCCAAAGGTTTACTCAAGGGTTTGGTGAGTTGTAACATAAAATTGTTCATTCATCATTCCTTTCGCATTTCATTATTTCAATTCAAGGTTTAATTGCCCAAATGGAGTTTGACCAAGGAAAAATCCCTTTCACCAAAAACAATAAATTGTTCCCTCTTGTGTTTATGTTGCAAATCTTAGGTTGAAGTAGGATTGAAGATCTCTTGAAGAGAAAGATTGGAAAAGTTGTCAAATTTTTTGTCAATTCACAAAAACTCACCTACAAATCTGATTTTTGACTTTTCAACACTAAAAACTAGATCAAACAGAAGCTACACTAGATTAACATCAAAGGCTCTCGAAAGTTGTTTGAAATCCCTGATCAGAGACCCATTGGGCAAATGAGTCCCAATTTTCCTCTCGAAACTACCTTTTGGTGACTAGTACATAGTGTCTAACCCTTCTCAAATCTATAAAAAGTTTGTTGTTTTTGTTAGTATTGAGCTTTAAATTGCTGTTTCAAATTTGAATGAGCATATATGAGTAGATTTACTATTTTCAGTTGTTCTCCCAAAAGTGTTGTTTAGGCTAATACCCCTATCCTCAATCATAAGGAAATCAATAGATTCTCTCATTGACTTGACTCACCTAAGGGTTGCAAGTCAATTCTTTGTGTGGATCTCATTTCCTAATGATATAAAGGAAAATAGATCTGGATTTTTGGTGAACCCACACACATTCCTTCCCATCACATTCCACCCCTCCTATTTTCCATTGCTTCAACTATATGAGTAGTGCATTGGTAAGATCTAAATGTGAAAATATGGATCCATTAAATTTTATAAAGCTATATGGGAATTCAAATATTTATTTTAAATGTATAATTTGCATGAAATAATTGTATCGATAAAGTAGAATGTTTCATGGGTGATTACGCATTAAAAAATGCATTTTGCACCCTCACATGTGGTGTGGTTCAATCTTTGCACATGATCAGATTTGTTGTTGTTAATTTCAAACTAATAGTTATTGTAGATAGTTATGTTGCAATTAGGTACAACTATGAACTATGTCTATTATATATCAACTAATTCTATTCTACCCAATTATTTAATGTGTTTGATAATGTTGGTGTACATTTGAAGCTAGAAGCCAATGTGGGTTGTTTGTGACATCTAGATTATGATGACCATGCCTAAATTAAATAATTTTACTACATGATAACTCAAAATTTCATTTTTTCATGAAAATGGATTTTTGGGCTAATATATTATAGAATGGAATAGGTAAATTTATTTTAAAAAAATTCATGTAAAGCACTTTTCTTAACAATTTTATGTATAATGGTAAATTCTATAGTAATAAGGTTATTTTTGGGAGTAATAAGGGTGCAATTGATGTAATAAGGTGTTTATCAAATTATTATTTTTTTACCTAAAATCCCGTACACATTATACAATGATGGCATATTGCCTCTACAAATTCATGCAAGCATAATAGATGAGGTAGAATTAATATTAAAATGCCAAAGATAATAATCTATGTTCATAAAATTTTGTAACTAGTATAGATTATTGAGAAAAGAACATAATAGGTTATATATTAGTTAGAAAAAATACAATAGAAGGATGTTAAGAAAGATGTACATTCCTTTAGCATTTCAACAAAGTAGAATAAAAAACACAACCAATCAAAGCCACAAAAGCACAAACCAATTGAGTCAAAATTTTCTACTTCACCTAAATCCATTATGAGAGTTTGGAAATTTTAAAAGTCAAATAGAGGAAAATATGATCTTTGTATCAATATTTTGTTAGTTCTTATGTCTAAAAATATTCTAAACCTATAAATTTTGTATCAAATGACATATGAATAAATGTCATGTTGAGTCTTCACCTATTGGTGATTCTTGTGTAGTTCAAAGATCAAATAAACCAAAAATCAATATGTACTAAGTCCAAAAATATCCAAATTTGTTCTCATTGTGGATGTCAAGGTCATCTTTATAGTACTTTCTTTGATCTACACCCATGTTATTCATGTGGTCAATATACTCATGATTATTTTCATTATTTTCAAAAGGAAGTACAAAAACCTATGTTAGGTTTTGCAAACCTTTCTTTGAACTAGTCCCAAGGAAGGCATCAAACACTTCTTTAGATATTGTATTCGTGACATCTTTGAGAATGATTGAGCCATATACTCTAAATAAGGATATATGCTGAGTATTATTTCAAAGCTACTATTGTTGATGACAATGATGTTGGTAATGTTGGTGATAATAATGTTGTTCATAATAATGTTGGTAATGATAATGTTATTGAGGATGATAATATTGGTTTTTCTCATCTTCTAAGCATTATGGATTCCCTTTATGCTCAAGATGACTTTGATTTGAATTATAATGATGTTGGTCCTTATAGATTTCAATAATTTGAGGCTATGGAGATTAAGATGTTGCATCTTGTTGATTCAATATGGTATATATACTCTCTACTCTTACTCCATTAGGGAAACCAATTTGTTGTCATTTTCCTCTCTCATCGACCAAGGGGAGAATCTTGTATGTGTGTCAAATTTGAGTGGAGACACGTAATAGACTGACACCTTGTGATTGGTGTGGTAATTATACTTCAATATTATATTGCACCCAATGTGATCTATTTCATATATTATTTGATTGTAGATATTAGTGGTGGATATTTGATGTGTATATGTTCCTCCACAATGTATTGATTGTACCAAATGTGTGCTATTTTAAATATTATTTTCAATGATAACATATAGTATTGTCAACTACTCAAATTGGCCACTAAAGTTTGGTCATTTCTTTAAATTGTAGCATGGAAAAAATAAGTCCCAATTTAAGACTTATCAAAAAAATAGACTCGTTATTAAAAGTTGAAACCTATCAAAGTAACATGCCTATCATGAAAATTTGAGACTTGTCAAAGCAATAGGCTCATTAACAAATTTGAAACTTATCAAGGAAACAAGCTCAATATCAAAGTTTGAACCCTATCAAGGTAATAAGCTTAGTTAAAACAAATTTAAGTCCATGGTAATGTGCTTTTCTAAGAAGCTTTAGCTCAACCATCAAATATTCTCATCAAAGTGCTTGGCCAAGAGAAGTTTGAGAACAAAATATTGCTTGATTTCATTATAAGCACTTTATATTAAGGGGGGATGTTAACGTGTTAATCAGTAGGGTTAACAAATTTAAATAGTTATATGATAGTTAAACTATTCTTCTACCTATAAAATACGAATGTAAACATTCTTATGAAACACATAATTCATATGCAATTAAATATATTTCTATTATGCCTCTCTTGGGTCTAAAATACTAGAGTAATATATCGAGTTATATTTTAACTATTTAAGAAATTTTAATATGTACACACATGATAAAGTATTAGTTTAGAAGTGAATTCCCCTAGATTCCACCAAATAGACATAAAGCTAATAAATTCCCCTCAATCTTGCAAAAAGTTTTATTCTTAGAAATTAAATACCTCATTGATCTCCCTATCCATACTATAAAGAATAGCAAACCTTAAAGGCTTAACAACTAACTTATCAAAAAGTAAGACAACAACTAAACATAATTAAGCTCTTTCAAGATTCATATCCATGTAAATATTTTAAAATCCTTTTTCCATTTATAATAAAATACAACACAATCTATACATTGCTAAGAGTATCTTACTATTATGGGTAATATACCTTGTGAATAATTATATGAAACCACTCAATATTCAATTGAAGTTCTAACTATGGATTGGTTTTGCAATTTTTGTACCGAGTATTTGATTTTTTCAGTTTGAATATAACAACCATTTACTTTTGAATTATAATTTAAATGTTTACTCAACTAAACATTGATTTTATGAAGAAAAATGACTGCTTTCTTCCTCTTACTAAAATTGCCTCGTTTAATCCCCGGCCTTAAAAGTAATTCATCCATCATAGCCTACAACTCTGAAATATTTCATTCCTCCACCTAGGCAATGGCATTTTTGCATTCTAAAAGCAAAGGGCAAATTGGTGACTTATTACCAGCTCTATCAAGAAGGGATGACCAGCAGCCATGGCCATGGGCACGAAAATGTCTCTCGAGTTTCCTTCCTTCCTGAGGTGACCAAAAATCTCTCTTGATATTGTTGAATACATTGTAATAAGCATGTTCTAATATTTTATAAATGATAAGAACAGCTTTCTGAAACTAACAAATTAGTTGTGTAGTACAATTAAAAAAAGCAAAAACAAAAATTACTGCCATTAGCAAATATGATTTACATCTTATTCATAAGCACTGGATAAAGACTAAAGAAAATGAAGTATTACTAGGTCAATATGAATGGACCATTCAACTGCACATACAGGTATTGTTTAAAGCATCTATCTATATAGAATGAAAGCATATCATATTTAATACTCCTTCCTACCAGTCCAGGAGGAGAAGAAAATATGGTGAACATCATTGTATTAGTCTACCGACAAAGAGAATCTTCTCTAAAGTTATTTCTCACCCAAACGAGTTGAAATAAACACTACATTTTCTCATTTTCCATGTAAGGAAAAAGCCAAACCAAAGTGCATTTGCCACATGTAAAACAAAATCGCTTTTATGTAGACTGCAATTCACATCATAAAAGATGTGAACACAACTTTAGACTTTTAGGTAAGTTGTCGTACACAACACAGCTGTATTTTATCACTTCAATCATTAAAGAATCAATGTCCTAACTTGTCTTGTATCCCTAATTGTAAACAGTACATTTTCCTGCTATTATCATGAATATTTGGCTGAAACAGTGGTAAAAGACAGACACCCAATAATACAAACATTACCTTTATTGTTGCATATTCTCCACTGAGCTGATCTACCACTGTACTACTGTAGAAGATTTGATCCTGGTAAATCTGCTGAAAACATATTGAATGATGATACCCACATGGCATTACTGTTATTAGAATCTGATCCATCACTTGTTAATATACAAGGCACATTACAGCCATTGTATTCATCTGGATAAGATTTCATCAAAATGATATCTTCTTGAAGGGATATCTCTGCATTCTGAACTTGATTATTTGGCATTAACGATTGACTTGGGTCTTGACTACTGTCTGTCTTGCTATTTTCAACTGCTGAATTGGTAAAGTTCTGTTTGATTGCCTGAAATGGGACAACCTTTTCTTGCATAAGCGAGTTATAGTAGTCTAGAGGACCTGCGGATTGAAGAAATGAATCGCTGAAATCCATATCTTTGTGAAGACTATTGTTGATAATAACCTCCTCTGAAATAATGTCCCTTTGCAGACTATCAAAAGTACTAGAGAGCTCGCTTAAACTCTGATTATCATGGTTATTAGCAACTTTTTTCTTGAGACAAGTGTTCCAATAGTTTTTTATTTCACTATCTGTCCTTCCTGGCAAATACTTAGCTATCTGTGCCCACCTGCAGCCCCCAAAAAATTCCACTTTTCATCAAAGCAAAAATATTAACATGAATGGGAAATATTATAAGGACTACTTTCGGTGTATAAAACGATTGGATGAGAAAATGTATATGATGCAAACCAAATTGCTTACTTGAATTGTATTCAATTAAGGAGTTATCTAAAATTGCATTACTGAAGTTTATAATATTTTTAATCTATTTAAAAGATAGCTTCATGTATTAACTGTTTTTTTTTTTTAACTGTGTATGTTCTTGAATTAATGTTTCAAATATATTCAATGCATGTTTTCGAAATTATATCAACTGTATATAGTTTTTAATTGATGTTTCGTGTGATTACTAAGTTTCTTAAACGTGATTACACACATACACAATCAGAAACTATCTTTTAAATACAAAATGATCTATAAATCATTCAGTATGATCTGAAACATCAATTCAAAAATATACACGATCACAAACCATCTTTTCTAAAATATACATAATCACAAACCATTTTTTCCATCTTATAAATACAAAATAGAATGTGGAAAACTCATCGAAGATAAAAGGTGAACTGTGAAAAGCTCATCCAATTATAGTATCACAATGTTTCAATGTTTCTTTATGTTTAGAATTAAAATCTGGAAATATACACAATCACAAATCATCTTTTCCATCTTCTAAATACAAGATGAAATTTAGAAAACTCATTCAAAACAATCTATGAAAAACTCATAAACGATACAAAATGAACTGTGAAAAATTCATGCCAACTACAGGATAACAATGTTTCTTGAATTTAAGTTTGCCAGATCCACAATCTTTCTTAGCTAGATGAAAATGAGATCCAGTTAATTACCTGTTGTCCATGATTTTGTGAAGAAAAATGATGGTGCTCTCTTCCCCCATACTAAAATTGCCTCGTTTAATCCCCGGCCTTAAGTAATTCATCCATCTTAGCCTACAACTTTTGCCACAACGCTGTAGCCCTGCAATGTTTCAATCCTCCACCTAAGTAATGGCACATCTGCAATTCAAAATCAAAGGGAAAAATGATGAGTAAATTACCAGCTCTATCAGGAAGGGATGACCAGCAGCCATGGCCATGGATACTAATATATCTCATGAGTTTTCTGTCTTCCTCGGGTGACCAAAAGCCTCTCCTTATTGCCTGCTTTCTGCAGCAAGTGTGCTCCACTCTGGCTCTCATTTTGTGTCTTCAGCAGATTACTTGGACCCATGTGAAATATATAAAGCTGTGTATTGTTAAATTGAATTACCATTTCGATTCCTTTACCAATAAGTAACAAAATCAGGGGACCTTATCTTTCTCTATCCCATGGAGGAAGGGCTACTCACAGACATAGCATACACCCCAATGGGCCCAAAATGTTTTAATTAGCAAAGCATAACGTAAATAATACTTAAAACTTATATTTGAGCTGTAGCTCCAGTAGATATCTATGAAAAGGCAAAAAGAACATTTACATTCTTGAAAGAAAGTGAATGCCATGCTCTTAAGAGACCACCCACATCGCAATTATTTGAGAGGTCACAACGTAAAAAGTATGCCAGTTTTTCAGTGGTCTGTGATTTTAGGGTGAGAAGAGGCCTCAATGTTGTGGCAGCTAGGTAGGAGGTCTTTACCATCTGTCTCTTTTAGAAAGTACCCATGTGTCTCATCTTTAAGCAATCTATGCAAGTCTACAAATTTGGTGAACGTTCAAGATATGTACTGAACGTTTTTGTACTAACTGCTACCCTTCAAAGAGATTCACTGCACAGACAAAAATATGTCTTAAGATTTTATTCCAGTAAGTTTATATGGCTATTTTTGAATGTCTTAATACTTTTCTATCCCTGTAACATCACCCTTTTTATTAAGGTCCTCTTTTATCCTTTTCTGGCATCTTTCTCATTTCTCCGAGTCCTCCTTACTTCTGTTTCAAGCTTTAAGCAATTTGAAAATTAAGTGTCTTAGGCTTTTGAAAGGCATCATCTATTTAAATCTCTTGTTCTTGTTGCATGGCAATCTTAGGTTTTACCATTAGAGGAAACTTATAACATCTGTTGGACCACTTATCAATAGAGGAAACCTATAACATCCTTTGCATTTAAAGGGATTAAATATACATGTTGGACCATTTAACATTAGAGGCAACCTATAACATCCTTTGTACCTAAAGGGAATGCATTAAATATGTGCTGGACCCATTCAAGAACCTCGTTTGTAAGAGTCTATTTTTAGTGTTGGGCCATTCAAGATATTATTAGAATTATTATTATTTTAATATTAATTTTAACATTTTAGAGATGGTGTAGATTTGAAATTGACGTTTAATTGTGTCTATGATATAATAGATAAATTTTATAGTGTTATAGTAAGTTTTTTCAGTTTTATTATTAAAAATGTTTTCATGTATAGTCACCTAAAGAATTCTAATGATTTTTGTTTCATTTATAAGGGTTGTGTATAGAAAAATTAACTTCATAGTAATCAATCTATGTATATTGGCGCATAGCTTCACTAAATATAATTGAACAATTATGTTGTCCTCCCTAATTTCTAAACACAAATTCTTCAAGTTGTGAGGATGCTTCTTCATTTACTTTTCTATTGAACATACATAAAAAGAGAATTCCTTTCAAAAACAGGTACGTCATGCACAAATTACTTTCTAGTGGAATCAAGTATCCAAGGGAACCTTTCCATTTATATGATTTTGCATGATTCTCACTAATGCAATCATGGATACATGGTTTAATGAAAATCAATCTAAACATGTAACAAAAACACATAAATTAAAACCCAATTCAAGAATACTCAATAGAAGCTTAATTCTTAGAGAAGAATGAATAACAAGGTGGCACACAATAATATATTATGTGTATATTTATATGACAAAAAATACAATAGCTCCATACACACTATCATTGTATCAAAAACATTATATGTCAAAATTCATAGCCACTTTTGATGTAGACAATATTTAATCTACTCTATCACCCTTCATCATTTCTTTTCTTTAATTGATTTTCCATATTTTTATATGAAGCTTTGATGTAGTAATATCATGTTGATCACAATTGTGTTATTATGCCCCATGAACCTTCTTGAGACCAATACACATTGACAACCTTAAAATTTGAAGTGAAATTGAAACACATTAGCACATAGTTTAAATGAGGCCCATGTTTACAAGAGGAACATGCCACAACTTACAATAAGCAACAAATGTAAATTGGAGCATGTGTACATGTTGCCCCCTTAAAATATGTTGATCACACTTTGAAGGATTCAACAATAATATACATTGTATCAAAATGAATGATAACTAATACTAACCTAGTTTAAACAACCAAAGGATTGTGACAAGAAAAATAAATTTGTTGTTGGAATAATATTATTTGCATCAAGAAATAAAATCTATAAAAGATAAAAAAAATATTTAAAAAACATTAGCTGATACAAGATTACACAACCCCTAAGATACTCTTACATCAAACACCTCACATAACAAAATTTTGAGCCAAATTGTCCAAAGTAAGGAAGTGAGTGAGATTGTTTTGGCCACCAAAATCAGGGTGCTGGCAAGAAGTTGAGTCCACTTTTTTGCCAAAAGTGGAAGTGTTTTCCCTGATTTTTAGAGTTTGACACATTTCACCTTAAAATTTGAAGCACTTAGAAATGAAATCTTCGAACAAGTCACCTAATCATAAAATGTAGTACTCGGAGTCTAGTTTTCAAATATGTAATTTATTTCAATACCCAGATTGTACAAATTGAGTTTCAATAGGCTTTTGTAAAAACCACTATTTAAAAGTTTTTTTACCATACCATGCACATGTATGACATCCATATTTTGACTTAAATTATCATATTTCTCTATATCCTTTTGGGAAAATATTTGTGACTCACTGAAGCTTGTCCTGGATATCTTTTTGTAATTTTTTTATTGAATATTTGTTTTTTTGTTAATTTTTTATCAAGCATATTTGTCATTTAGAAAAATCGTAGTTTACAACATGCATAAGATGACCTAAAGTTATCATTTTTTGCAATTTTTTTTTTTTAAATTGAAAATAAATGTCTAAAGTTTGTCCTTGTTCAATCCGTTCATCAAAATGTTATGTTGATCAAAAGTTATTAAAACAGTTAAAAACTCTGATATTTAAAGTTTATAGACCAATTTCACATAAATTAATTGAAAAATAGAAAAAATAATCCAATTGTGAAAAAAATTACATATTTGGAATCTACATTGTATCATCTAAAAATGATTTTAATTTCGTCAAAAAATTCTACAAAAAAATTTGTCAGCCATATATCCAAACTCGGTATTTTTCTCTGACATTGTTAGAACCTTCAACTTGCAGGTCAAACTAGGTTGAAGGCCTAGGTTCGAATTCCCAATGCTTTTCCCGAACCAAAATCCGAGGCAAAAATCCGACCACAAAGCAAAACTAATTATAATTTAAAAAAAAAACATTTTTTATGCTTTTACAAAATGAGATCCCGCTTTACAAAATGGGATCCCGTTTTGAAAACTTTCAAAAATGATTTTTTCAAAAATGGACATTTTCAAAAAAAAACTTCTCAAAAGCGGGATCTGTTTTCAAAAGGCAAAAATGAAAATTTCCATTTTGGAAAATTTCCAAAACGGGATCCCGTTTTAAATGAGATCCCATTTTTTAATTTTAGGTTTGGGATCCCGAACCTAAACGAGATCCTGTTAAAAAATGGGATCTTGTTTATTAAAAAATAGGATCCCGTTAAAAAATGGGATCTCGTTTATTAAAAAACGGGATCCCATTTTTGCAATGCCGATTTCGTTTTTTTGGCTAAGGCAAAAACTTCCATGTTTCGTGGACTCAACTTCTTGGACTTACCTATCAACCTACTTCTTCTAGTCCCTTCCTTTTCCATCTAACCATTTATAGAAGTTGGGTGAAAACACAATAGTGTGTCCCACTTTTTTAGCATTATTATGCCACCAAAATCAACAATTTTTAGCATTGAAGACTTTGTGCTAATTATATTGAACAAACTATCAATAATTTAAAATATTGAAAACTAAATTTTGTGGCATTCTTTGTGTAGATTCAACTTGTAGAATAGGGTAACATTCAGGTTGAGGTAATAGAACATCAAAACTATAACCATAAAGCCCTAAACCAACAATGAAGCATAATCCAACATAGAAACATAAACATAAAGCAAATATTACCTATGCTATGGTTGCTTGACCTCAATTTTAATTCTGAATTTTGCTCGATGTACTTGTTTTCCCTTAGATTTGAGTATGCAATGATAGCCTAATGTCTATGATAGTAAAATATTGAAGATTGTATTTGTCTCGTTAAGCAACATGTACTTGTGCATAAACTAGATTGATTGAAATAAGAATGATGGTTGTCTTTTATAGAAAGCTAAATTGGAATGAAGGGCTAGGATTAAAAGCCAATAAGATATGTCAATCAATGGCCAAGAATGAAAGTTGTAGTATGAAATAGGGTTAGGGATAAATTAGGGCAATGATAAGGATGAATGGTTGAGATTGAATTATAAAATAATTCAATCAAGGGTGGAAATTAAATGAGATGTGAAGAGATAAGATTGACACAGATAAAGAGGTTGTCATAGAAAAAGAGGTTGGAAAACTTTAAATAATTATAAAACTATTTAATTTTGGAGGGAAAATGAATAATTAAATATTGACAACATTATTTAATTATAGAAGAAATGTGAAAGGCTGTTTTTTTTATTAAATAATGATTTAATTCAAAAGTGGGAGGAACATATAAATTAATAGACAATTAAATAAATAAAATGTATTTAATTTATGAGAGAAAAGGCTAATGAGTAATTAAATAATTGAAATAACTATTTAATTATAGTAGAAAGTGACAATAATTGAATAAATTAAAATTTATTTAATTATGGAGGAAATGAGACATTAGTGATATAATTAAATAAATAAAATTTATTTAATTAATCAAAAGGAAGAAAATAAAAGAATGAAAATGAATTAATTAAATAATTAAAATTATTTAATTAATAGAGGAATTATGACATAAGACAATAATCAAATAATTAAAATTATTTAATTATTCTAGAAGAAAAGAGGAATTGACAAGGAAAATAGAGTTTGCAGGCCTAGGACAATTTTTAGTGTCTGCATTTTGCCCCTCTTTGATACAATGCAGCTTATCGCGTTGTGTCAAATAAATTTAATTCAAAAATATGCCCCAGTGTGCTGACAGGAAAATGGGGTAGACCTATGCCCCCTTGGAAATTTTTGCCAATTTTAGAAAAATTTGAAAAATTATTGCGATAAGCAATTTGGATAGTAGATGAATGCAAGGATTGATGAAGATAAATGTTAGCGAGAGGAAAATGTTAGCATGGAGTTAGTCGATATAAGGAAAGATTGATATTTTGCTTGATAGATGCTAGGCTATGCATTTAATCATCATTGGGCGTTAAAAATATGGAAAATGGACAATAAACACCATGATATGACATAGACCAAGGTGTGCAAAGTTATCCACTTGCAAAAATAGACAATCATCAAACAAGGAATGTCCCAAATCATATTAAGGGCGAAGTTGCACTAGTCTTTTTGCCAAGACAATCTGCAAACAACAGTCAAAGAAAAATAGGTCCTAAGACATCATTGCTCCTCTAAATCCTTCGTGGGACATCCTCGAGGTAGCTAGTAACATGACTCAAAAGACAAGTAGAAAATATAAGACAAATTAGAACAACAAAGTCAACAACCATTCCAAGTGTTTTCCAATAATTATTTTTTGATGTTCGATTGACTAGGTGAGTGATGGGTTGATTGGTTTGACAAAGCCTAGTTTCATGATAGAGAACATGTTGTATAAGATTTCAAGTATGGTTTTGATCATGTAACCACCTATATAAGGTGAATGACGAGTTTGGTTTATGACAATGTATAGTTTCAGGAAGGACACATCTTGTAGAAGACAAGAGTTGGACTAATTGATTGTTTGATGTTGATTTAATGTTTGACTGACTTGGCAATTAACTGATTTGACTTGAAGACTAGTTGGATAGTTTGTTTGTTGGCTCATAACTTGATTGAGGTTCAAATGATTGTTTGTGTTGGATTTGACAATGTCTTACTTATTATAAATGACATGTTGACTGACTCGACAAACCCTAAGGGATTGACCTACGGCCTTAGGGGCTCATCGACTAATGACCTTGCCTACATAACAATGCGTAGAGACCTCATAGTTTGAAAAAAATTGACCCTGTTCTATTTTATTGATTATAGATTGAGTCATGATTGACTTTATTTGGAAAACCCTAAAGGACTGACCTAATGCCTCAAGGGCTCATTGTCTAATGGCCTTGCCTATGTTATACATGTAGAGGCATTGTAGTTCAACTGGACTTGGATTGACATGATTGATATTGACTTCGTTTTTGGGATTTTTGAAGGTTATTTAGATGTTTTTGAGTTTTTTTACATGTTTTGATTTTTTTTGGATTTTGAAATGTTTTGATTTTTTTGTCTTTTTTGTTATAGTGACCTCCAACAATAAATGTAGGACCCAATGAAGACATAAGTTGAGGATGCGCCCCTAATCAGGTATGAGACCAATTTATGAGGGGAATAGGTTAAGTTTATTGTGAGTGAGCATGGTAGGAAAAAATACGCATAATGTCAATCGTTTCAAGCAATGGGAAGGAAAACAAAGTGTTATTAGGGATGATGGGAAAAAGGGTGAAGAAAAATTATTATGAGTAAATGGATAGTGTAAATTAGATAGAATGATGGTAGATAATGGAGCAAAGATTGACTACACATGGGGCTTGTTTGCTGGGTTTTCACCTTTGTACTTATCCAAAGCACCGCCAAAGTGGATTTCACTATTGGAGGAATTATTTCTCTTTATTATTTTCTTGATTTTTAAATTTTTTTGGTGTCACCAAGATGCATGTTTGCCAATTTTTCATCAAGGTAACAATTTTTATTTTTGAATTTTATTTTTCAGGTTATGACATGGCTTTCTTTAAAGCTAAGTGTAAAAATTATGCAAGTGCAAACTGTTGATAGGATCTAACAATGGTTTACCTTCAGGAGTTGAAAGCTGATATGCTCTTGGTTCGTAAACTGTTGTGACGATGTAGGGACCCAACCAATTTGGCTCAAGCTTTCCTAGCTTCTCTCACTCTACTTGATTCTTGGGATTTTCCATTAAGACCAAGTCACCAATGTCAAAGTGTCAAGTCAAAATTTTCTTTTAGTAGCTGTGACATAGATGATTCTGATAAGCTTGTAAATGGACCAATGCATTTTATCTTCGTTCATCTAGTAGTTGTAGCTCATGTAGTCTGGAAACATGATACACTTCATCATCAATATGCTCGTGCATGGACACTCTCAGGGAAGGCAACTCAACCTCGATAGGTAAGATGGCTTCAGAACCAAAGATTAGTGAATATGGAGTGGATCCTATGGGAGTGCAGATATTGGTGTGGTAGGTCCATAAGGCAGGGTTAAGCTGAAGGTGCCAGTCATGACCAACATCATTGATGATCTTTTTAAGGATTCTAATAATGGTTTTGTTAGATGCCTCGACTTGGCCGTTACCTTGTGGGTAATATAGGGTGGAGAAGTGATGTTGGATATGGAATTTCTTGTAGAGTTGGTGGAATTCTTGGTTCTTAAATGGATGACCATTGCCAGTGATGATGGACTGAGGGACACCATAACAACAAATGATATAATTGAGGATGAATTTTGAGATTTGTTTGCTAGTGACGTATGTCATGGGAATGGCTTCAATCCATGTGGTGAAGTATTTAGTCATTGTGATGATGAATTTGTGGCCATTGGATGAAGTGGGATGGATCTTTCCTATGAGGTCAAGTACCCATTGGGAAAAGAGCCATTGTAACATTATGTTATTGGTTGAAGTTCCTGAGTTGGTGTTGTGTCACCAAAAAGTGTAGACGTTGACACTTTTCGCTCATTTGGACCCTTTTTCGCCTCTTTTCACCCCTTTCCAAGCCTTGTGCCAAAGTGTTGTAAATCATTTTCATGTTTTCCTAGGCTTGTCACCACTAAATCAACCCTTTAATGACCCCTTAATACACATACAAGTCCTATATTAGTGGTTTTTTAGAAGAAAATCCCGACAAACATAAATAATCACATTTTAATTATCGAAAAACAATAAAAATTTCCCAGGAAGACTAGGTCGCCACCTTGGGCGACCTAGTCCCATGTGGTTTAAAATTTAAATTTAACTTAATATTCTTTCAGGATTCTATCTCTGAAACCCTAAGGTCAGCCTGTATGGTGTTATTTTGGGAAAATTAGGGCATAATTTATATAAATAATCTTCAAAACCCTAATTTCTCATTAGAGACCCTCATTATGCACCACTCATTTTCTCCTCTCAATCTCCTCATCTGCCCTTCTTCTCAAGCAAGCTAGGGTTTGATCATTCCAAGTCAATAAGACATCTTTTCTGAAGCATTCAAGGGCTGATTGTTGCAACAACACAAGATCTATCATCATGGTAAGGTAACTCACTCCATTATTCCATTGTTTCATATTCATGCTTTACATTTTCTATTCATTTTGGTTTAGTTACCTAAAAGGGGTTTGACTAAGGCAAGTCCCTAATCCCTAACAATCAACATTTTCTCTTTCTCTCCTTGTGTGTTTGCAGATTTAGGTACATTTAAGATCATTGAAGACTTTTAAGACTTGTTGAAGACCATTCCTTGCATGCAAAGTCCATACATCCACCAAAAGTCACTTTTAGACCTGAATATCAGAGTTTTAGAAGTGGACAACTATGAAGAATTGAGGTGCAAACTGAGGGTTTTTGTTTCCCCTTCAAAATTTGCAGAAATCCCAAAGAGGACTAATCTTCCAACAATGGCAACCTAGTCCCACTAGATAGGCCTTTTTATGATTTTCACATTTCCATACACCCATTTGGCAAAAACAGGCTCCGGACCAGTTTTCTCAAATCTAGGACTAGGTCGCCCAAATTGGCACAAGTGTCCCTTTTGGCTTCTACAACATTTTCATCAGTATTCTTGACCTCCATCAGATCCTTCTTCTATTTTTGGGTACACACATTCTATCTCATTCATTTATGTATAGTTTACTATACATTATTAGGTCATTTTGTATATGTTTGCATATCATTATGTGTTTTCCAGCACTTTGCATTTCAATAGTTTAGCATTCATTAAATCATTCTATTTTCAGCTTACTACAATTAGATAAATTTACACACACCTCACAACCCTCTATCTTTGAATGAACTTACCCAAAAGTATATCACTAAGGTGAAAGAGTGTCACTCCTAAACCAAGAGCTCCTAGGTGAAAAACCCTAGGGGCCTAGTAAAAGCGAATCCTCTTTCCCTTCCTAGCATATGTTTTTGGTGGTTCATTTTGGTGAACCTAACCTTCTTACACCCTCTTGCATGATTTAGAGTCCTTCATTTTCCTAGGATTAACTTGCATTGCATGTTGCATTAGTGAAATTACATCCTAGGGTTTTCCAATTTGCATTAGTGAAAGTGCATAATAGGTTGCATTTTTGCATTTTTAATTATTACATATCTCTGAAATTTAGCATTTTCCTATTAGGTCTGCATTCCCCATACAAAAACCACATGTATCAATCCAAAACATCTAAAAAATCCCAAAATAATCACCAAGAGGACTATGTCGCCATCTTGGGTGACCTAGTCCCTTCAGACTTTTGAAACTGCCCTTTACAAAAATGAAAACCCAGTTTTTAAGCTTCTGTTTGGTGCCATTACATACCTATATCAATAGGTTGTGTTTCTATTACATTTATTTTATTAGAATTAGCTTAATTTAGCTCATTTCATGCATTGTACATTTTCAATGTTGCACTTACAAAATTTCATTTTCAGATCATTGATAGTGTAATCAACAAATTTCCTTCTTTGCAATCTGAAAATTGTATTTCCTTTCTTATTTCCATTGCATTATACATTCTTCAAACATGTTTGTTTCAATTCTTTTTAAAATTGCACAAATTTTTTTAGTAAATAAACATGTTAATCATTCTTTCAATGCATTCCATAGTTATGAGATTCTAGCAAATGAAAACATTTATAATTGTCTTGAACATACACTGCCTTCTATCTCTCCTATTTTTGAGGATGATGTGTTAGAAGCAAATAAAAACATAGATAATCATGATGATCATAATTGTTCCTCTCTTGATACCTCTCCTTCTAGTGATGAAGGTATCTTGTTAAAATAAGGTACAATCGTTGAGCATCATGAAGGTCTTGCTTGTTCTTGTCCTCATCCCCTTTGGGAAGATATTTTAGCACAAGAAAATGACATTATAATCACATTTCTAAAAATTACCTTACCTAGTCTCCCTAACTATGATGATCAACCTTGCCCTTCTTCTAATGTCCCTCAATGCAAAGAGGACATGTTGTTGTTAGAAGATCCTTCTCCTAAGAGTCATAAGACTCTTGACCCTCGCTATCTATTTGACAACCATAGTGATCCTTCTCTTGACTCCTCCTCTTCTTGTAGTAAAGCATTTGATGAATCTTTCCCAAGCTCTTCTACTAGGGTCGATAGTATGGAACACGAGTATGAGACCTTTGACATTGAAATAGAATCCTATCATAATCCTTCCTCTCCTCATAATCCCATCATTAATCATTTCCTTAATAATATTATACCCTCACAAGAAGATGTAGAGCCTATATTAGATTCTCCTTCCCTAGGGGATGTTAATATTATTGAACCTCAACTCATCCTTTACCCTCCTTCAACCAAACCTAAACCTGAATTTATCCTCTACCCACCTACTGCTAATGTGTTGCAGCAACCGAGTCATAATACTGTTGCTCATACACATTACACTTGAAACAACCTATGCTCGCAACCATCACCCTCCACTGCTTTACCTTTACCTAATCCCATCTTACCTTCTGCCCCTCGCCTAAATTCCCTCCTTAGGGAGTATGACCTTGTTGATCAACTAAGGAATACTCTCGCCAAATTATCCTTATGGGACCTTATTCAAGTCTCCCCACACTATCACAACATGATGTAGACTTCCCTACAACAGGTTCCCATCCCTTCTAATGAGCCACCAAATGATATAGCAACTATTATTCATGGAATAAATGCTAATATTGTTTTTCACCAAAGTGAGCTCCCTCCTTTGGATGTACAAAAACAAAATGATGCTTTCATGATAATATCTCAATACAAAATGAAAGGGATCAAGTGAACTCTTGTTGATATGAGATTTTCTATTAA
The DNA here is from genome assembly GCA_007115665.2 of Sequoiadendron giganteum. Lineage (NCBI taxonomy): Eukaryota > Viridiplantae > Streptophyta > Pinopsida > Cupressales > Cupressaceae > Sequoiadendron > Sequoiadendron giganteum. The sequence goes on along the minus strand of CM021108.1, from coordinate 607,099,104 downwards.
TGTGTACATATAGTGTGAGACTTTTGGATAGGCTTGGCATAGATAGATCCCACATAAAACTTGATTCTCTCTCTATCAGAGGATTTGACAATGTCACTAAGCAACTGCTCGATGTGATCACTACCCCTCTTACAGTTGGATTGGCCACATTAGATACCAAAATCCATGTTATGCGTCATGAGGTTTCATACAACCTTCTCTTAGGTAGGCCATGGATTCATGCTATGAATGGAGTGCCTTCCACACTTCATTGAAAGATGAAGTACATCTTTAACAACAAAGCATACACACTTGATGCCGATCCTGAACCTAATATTTTCTTACACATTGACAACTCCAAAGAGAATCACTTCAACATCCTAACACCAACCACCCAAGTGGAACCCTCACCACAACCAAATAACAAACATCTTGAGAAAATCACCAAGCTCTTAGATGATGATTGGGGTTCCTTAGATTTCACCCCTCCCTTAATGGGAGAATCAAAGATCACCAACACAGACTCTAAAAATGGAAACTTAGTCTTGTCAACACAAGACTCAACCGATACTTTGCATGCATCCACCTCAACTACTTTAGCCACCAATGCAAACAACGAACCCTCACCTGATCCAAATAAGCTGAAAAATATCTATGGAAAAGGTTATGAGCTCATGAAACAACTTGGCTATAGTGAAAAAGGTTGTGGTGCTAACAAACAAGGTATCTGCACCCCTATCGAGCCTATCCAGTGACCATCACATCATGGTCTTGGTTATTGTCCTCTACCTGAGACCACCAAGACTTCACCTCCCATCAACACTATCCTTCATCACCCTTCTACTCCAACCTTCAAAAGTGATCCTTTGACACCACCAAAGGACTCTTTGCATATTTCCCATGTCATCTCGCAACCCACTATTGATTTAGATTTTACACACTCCTCCAAATGAGTATACACAATCTCACAATCCATAGCGCCTTGTGTAGGTATGAAGTCCTATACTAAGCAAGACCCTTCCTTGTTACACACTAAAGGATCACCTTCTCCCCTCGATCAAGAGGGTATCTTGTTGAGACTCCTTCAAGATCACTCGATCTCCCTTCCTCCTAGAACTCAAAATAAATGTTATAAAAAACATTCCTTTTGTGCCTACCACCAATTTCATAGTCATCACACAAATGAGTGTAAGGCATTGAGTTGTAAAATTCAACATCTTAAGGCATTGGGTGTTCTTCCATCTATGGGGGCACCTAATTCCTCTAATTGATACAAATTTTCACTCTCCCTTGCATTCACTTAATCCTTTCGGCTCACTCTTGTCCTACACAAAGTGGGGGTAAGGGGTTAGTTAGTGTATTCCCTTGTATGTCACTTGTCGTTGTCAAACTTGACTTTTCGTTTACCTCTTAGGAACATATAAGAGAAAGCTTGGGATGTGGATGAATTTTCTTAATATTGACTCACATGTGACATACACTCCTTCTCATGATGCAACTTATCAAAAACATATGACTTGGGGTGATCCCACAAAGATGGTTTACAATTTCTGGGAGATTCTGATTTTTGTTGAAATCACATATTTTTAGAAAATATAATTATTTAAGCCTTAAAAAGTTCCATTTTAAGGATTCCAATTGAATATGATTTGATAAAACCACCTTAGATCAAACCCCCTTGGATAGAACCCCACTAGTTTTAAAACATACCTACAATGGAGTCTCCTTTACACCTATCAAAATGCTGATAAAAAATCACTTTTGATTTACCTTTTGGGGGATAAAATGAATTCATTTAAAATTTATTTGAAATGATCATAGTAGTCCTTGGAATGAGCTATCCAATGAATATAATTTTAATATGTTTTGGTTTTATTATGTATGTGTTTTTTTAGTTTTATTAAACATAGGTTTTTCACCGAAAATTAAGCTCTCTATTCTACACATGTGGAAAAATAGGAGATTATCAAAATAAAATTTTAAAAAATATGATTAGGCTAGGTATTTATGTCCTTGATCCATTAAAAAAATAAATTTAACTTCGATACATATAGAAAAAGTTATGTTGTATACAATCCACCTATGTTTCAATTGTAATTGGTTTGACTTTGAAACTTGATTAAGGAAAAAATATTTAATAAAACACTATGAAACCAAATGAAAGTGGTATATATCTTAGTTACAAATCTAAATTCGAAAAAAATAGAATTTTATCCTTCATACAATTTTTTTTTATGTTGTATACGATGAGCGTCACTCCTTAAAAATGTTGTTTTTTTAAAAAGCTAGTTTTTGAAGGAGATGGAAAAATAAGTGCAATCTGATTCCAATTTTTTTGAAAAAAATATATTTATAATCTATAGACAAAATATCACAAATCACTAGTTTTCATCATCTTCAAATTCCTCACAGTTTAGCTGCTATAGGAGCCCGAAAGTGAAGATTTAGTTAAAAAAAATTAGTTTAGTGTCTAGTTTGCCCAAAAACTGTAAACCAGTATTGTGGGATCACCCCTTGGCATAGGGCTTTCTGAACAAGCTCTCATGTCCCCTTCTTCTCTACTTTAAAGAAATTTCTCACAAAAAATTGTGTAGCAATTCCTTTAAAGTGGGGGCATACATCACCAGTCACATTTCATTGTGCGATCTTTTTCCTATGATCCTCTCTCTTGAAAACATTACGTACAATGTTGCTCAGGTTGAGAAATTTGCATTTTTCCTCTTTTGCATACAAAATGAGCCCTTGCCTCTCTTGGATACAATATGACTAAATTTGCACTTTTCCTCTCTTGGAAACATTATGCATAATGTTCCCTAGGTTGAGACATCACATGAACAAAGCAAAATCCCTTTGAACAAAATTATTTCAAACATCACTTTCTTTTGTGGCACCTTATCAAAGTTATCACGAGGTATAACTTTGGTATGGTTTGAGCGGGAAGCCCAACCGGTGGCATGAATTTCCCCATAGCCACCTTTATGTGTGTGAGTACATACCATCCATGTGTATGTTTCTCACCTTTTGGGACAACTCACCCCACAGATGACCTAATATTCTGTGGCTCCAGAGTGAGTGCATATCTCCTCATTATCTTCATACTAATCTTTGTCATTGTATGATCATGCATCTTGTTTTACTGTAATGCATTCACCCTTGAATGCATCTTCTTGAGTTGATGTCTCTTTGACTTAGAATCTAAAATCCTTAGGGGCTTGACCACCTTCTTCATCTTTCTCATTCTTCTTCTTTTTCATTCTTCACCATCTCCATTGGGCTACTTTAGTGTGAGTTTGAAGCAAGTTCACACTCTCACTAAAGTGGGGGCTAAATGTGTCACCAAAAAGTGTAGACGTTGACACTTTTCGCTCATTTGGACCTTTTCCTAAAGATTTTGGACCCTTTTTAGCTTCTTTTAACCCCTTTCCAAGCCTTGTGCCAAAGTGTGTAAGGTTTTGTAAAACATTTTCATGCTTTCCTAACATTTTTACCACTAAATAAACCCTTTAATGACCCCTTAATACACATACACGTCCTATCTTGGTGAGTTTTTAGAAGACAATCTTGACAAACATAAATAATCACATTTTAATTACCAAAAATCAATAAAAATTGCCTAGGTGGACTAGGTCACCACCTTGGGCGACCTAGTCCCATGTGGTTTAAAATTTAAATTTAACTTAATATTCTCTTAGGATTTTGTCTCTAAAACCCTAAGGTCGGCCTGTATGGTGTTATTTCGGGAAAATTAACGCATAACATATAAATAATCTTCAAAACCCTAATTTCTCATTAGAGACCCTCATTATGCACCACTCATTTTCTCCTCTCAATCTCCTCATCTCCCCTTCTTCTCAAGCAAGCTAGGGTTTGATCATTCCAAGTCAACAAGACATCTTTTATGAAGCATTCGAGGGCTGATTTTTGCAAGAACACAAGATCTATCATCATGGCAAGGTAACTCACTCCATTATTCCATTGTTTCATATTCATGCTTTACATTTTCTATTCATTTTTGTTTAGTTACCTAAAAGGGGTTTGACTAAGGAAAACCCCTAATCCCTAACAATCAACATTTTCTCTTTCTCTCCTTGTGTGTTTGTAGATTTAGGTACATTGAAGATCATTGAAGACTTTTAAGACTTGTTGAAGACCATTCCTTGCATGCAAAGTCCATACATCCACCAAAAGTCACTTTCAGGCCCGAATATCAGAGTTTTAGAAGCAGACAACTTTGAAAAACCGAGGTGCAAACCGAAGGCTTCCGTTTCCCCTTTAGAATTTCTAGAAATTCTAAAGAGGAATAAGTCACCAACAATGGTGACCTAGTCCCACTAGATAGGCCTTTTTGTGATTTTCACATTTCCAGACACCCATTTGGCAGAAAGAGGCTCAGGACTAGTTTTCTCAAATATGGGACTAGGTCACCCAGATTGGCACGAGTGTCCCTTTCGGCTTCTACAAAATTTTCATCAACATTCTAGACCTCCATCAGATCCTTCTTCTATTTTTGGGTTCACACATTCAGTCTCATTCATTTATGTATAGTTTACTATACATTATTAGGTCATTTTGTATATGTTTGCATATCATTATGTGTTTTCCAGCACTTTTCCTTTCAATAGTTTAGCTTTCATTAAATCATTCCATTTTCAGTTTATTACACTTAGATACATTTATACACACCTCACAACCCTCTATCTTTGAATGAACTTACCCAAAATCATATCACTAAGGTGAAAGAGTGTCATTCCTAAACCAAGAGCTCCTAGGTGAAAAACCCTAGGGGCCTAGTAAAAGGGAATCCTCTTCCCTCTTAGCATATGTTTTTGGTGGTTCAGGTGCATCTATCAAGTCTCCATGAATCTAACATTTCTAACATCTCTTGAAAAAATGGTATGAATCTCGTTCCATCATGGGCCACTAGTATCTTTATTTTTACGATCTTCTTGGTTAGGGTCGGACCACTAGAGTGGGCTCCACATATACCTTCATGTACTCTGTGCAAGGTCGCTTGTGCTTCATCGGTATCAAGACCTCATAAGAGGGCATTGTCTAGGATTCGTTGGTAAAGAGTGTCACCAATAATGGCATATTTAGAGGCTTTGCGGATGAAGTTCTTGCGTTGGTTGGAGGATAGGGTAGGGGTATGTGCAGGATCATCATGGAAAAAATAGGCCCTTAAGTGGCAATAAAATTCAGAAAATTACAGTTAGGCAACTTGACGTAAAAATTCGAATAAGTTATCTATATTATTTCAAAAATATGTAAGAATAGAATCTGTACCAAATTGAATGTAGTTTCTAAACTACTAGGTTTATTTTTTATTTTTTTAATCTATTTGGTGAAAATTTGAAATTTCAGTGAAGTAGTACTTAAATTTCAAGGAAAAAATAAGAATTAGGTGTTTGTCTGACCACCCTAACCACAATAAAATGATAATATTTTTTTATAAGATTTTAGATATAAGTAGGGGAATCATGTCCCGATGTGATGCATTATTTTTTGTAATTTTTTTCCAAGTAAATTACTAATTATGACTTTTTTATTACAAATTTTTAAAAATATAAAACTCGTATGTCTAACCACCTTAACTTGGTCAAAAATTCATGAAATTCAATTTTTTTTTATCCTATAGTATGCGAAGCATAGAATGTGACACATTTTTTGGATTAAAAAAAGTGATACTGTTTGAAAGTTATAGATGTTTTTCAATCAACCTATCAATCATGACTTTAGTCATAATTCAAATAGAAAATGAATAATAATTATTTATTAAATTCAAAGTAAAGCATAATTTATACTGGTGGAAATTTGAGAATCTCCTTTAAAAACCCTTTTCGTTTCATCAATTTTGGGTAAAAAGAAGTCGTTAACCACATGGATCATCATATCACTTAGATATTGCCACTTTTTGGCCCATCATGATCCTGCACATACCCTTAGGGGAAATGATATGGTCATGTAGGTAGTCATAAACATTTTGGTACCAAGGGAAATTAGGACCGACAAGTTCATAAACCATCTCAGACTTGAGAATGTCAAAGGTGGGGATCAATAGCCCCTCTACCAAAAACTAGTATTGAGGCACATTGTCTAGGATATCAAAGAGATAAACAATGGTTGCCATCACATTTGCTACCTTATTTTGAATTTGAGGGACCTCATAAAAGGTGATGTCAAATTATTGTCTAAAACTATCAACCATTCATTTATATGGAGTAAGATTTTCATGTACTTAGTGTCATAATCATCACTAACTTATCAGATTACCAATTGTGAGTCACCATACACTTGAAGGCTCTTGATTTTCCATTTGATTGCCACACAGTCTTGTGAGAAGAGCCTCATACTTTGCTATGTTGTTGGTACATGAAAAGGCAATTCTGAATGATTTAGGTATGGTATCACCTTGTGGGGTGATGAGAAATATACCTACTCCTGAACCATGATTTGTATGAGACCCACCAAAGTATAATTTCCATGTCATCGGAGTGTCCAAAGTGAATATAGACTCATGGGTAAGTGCATGGATCTATGACACAATTTATGTGCCAAATTTCAAAAACAACCTGTAATAGGCCAATTGCGCTCGCCAAATTTGGAGAGCACCAAATTTGGAGCTCACAAAATGGCTTCAATTTTGCAATGAATGAATAAGTGTGAGTTCTTTTTATTTTTTCAATGAATTTTGGAATGCATTTTTCTAAACTCTTTCATTTTATCTTTCTCTGCTAGGGAAACTATATACATGAAATAAACATTTAAGTATAAGTTGACATTTACATATGGACATTTAATTTCTTATAATGTTTGAGAGTGGTTTCATATCTCTAGGAGTTGTAATGCAAATTCTATTTTTGGAAAGATCTTCAAAATTTTAGACTTAGTCAAATTTCAGTAGTCAGCAATTCAAATTTTAGTAATCAGGAGGTCAAATTTTAGTAGTTAGCAAGTTGTATCATCTTTCTCTCACTCTCTCCTTCTCTCTACTCTCTATCTCTCCACTCCCTCTCTCTCTCCCTTCATCCCTCTCTCCACTCTCTCTCTCTCTCACACCCCTCTATCTCCTCCCTACATCTGCCTGCCTCCCTCCCCTCTCTACTTCTCTCTATCTATTCTCTCTACATCTCCTTCCCTCTCTACTTATCTTTATCTCCTCTATCTCTCTCTTTACCTACCTCTCGCTCCATCTCTTTGTATCTCAATTATGTCTCCCTCCCTACCTCTTTCCCTCTCTACTCTCTATCTCTCCTCTCCCTCCCTCTACCTACATCTCTCTCTCACACTCTATCCCTCTCTTCCCCCTCTTTCCCTCTAACTCTCTCCTCTCTGTCTAATAATTCTTTCTCCCTCCCTCTCACTCTCCCCTCTATATCTCACCACTCTCTCTATCTCTCTCTCTCACACAAACAAACCTCTATCTCCCTCGCTAACACTCCCTCCTTCCCTCTCTACTTCTCTCTATCTCTCCTCTCCCTCCCTCTCTCGACCTCACCCTCCCTCCCCTTCTTTTTATCTCTCCTCCCAATCTCTCTCACTATTGTCCCTCGCTCCCTCCCCCCTCTTTCTCTCTCAATTGATATTTTTCTCTATCTCACCATTCTATCTCTCTCTCACTCACATACACACCTCTATCTCCCTCCCTACCTCCCCCTCCCCCCCTCTCTACTCTCTATCTATCCTCTCTCTTTCCCTCTCTTTCGCTCTCTATACCTACTTATCCCTCCATCACTCTCTTTCCATCCCTCTCTATCTCACTTATGTCTCCTTCCCTACCTCTTTCCCTCTCTACTCTCTATCTCTCCTCTCCCTTCCTCTACCTACCTCTCTCTTTGTATCTCCATCCCTCTCTTTCTTTCTCACTCTCTCCTCTCTATCTCACCATTATCTGTATCCCTACCTATCACCCCTCCTCTCTAAATCACCATTATCTCTCCCATTTTCCCTCCTTCCCTCTCTCTCCATCCTCTATAAATCATCATTCTCTCTCTATACCACTTTCCCTCCTTTTCTCTCTATGTCTCACTTATCCCTTTCTACCTCTCCCTCCATCCAACCTCCCTCTCTTTCTTTATCTCTATTTCTCATTCTCTCCTTACCTCTCTACTCTCTATCTCACCACTCTCTCCATCTCACTCTCCCTCATTCTCTCTCTCCTTCCCTCTATACCTACCTCTCCTTCCACTACCTACCTCTCCCTCCACTACCTGCCACTATCTCTACCTCTCTCTCCCTCCCCCTTATTTCTCTCTTACTCTCTCCTTCCATCTCTACTCTCTTTCTCTCTCCCCCCCTTCCTCTCTCCCCTAATTTTCTCTCCTCTCACTCTCTCTCTCTCCCTCTCACACACACTCACCTATATTTCCTCTTTTCCTCTCCCAGCATCCCTCAACTCTCTACTTATCTCTATCTATCATCTCTCTCTACATCTCCTTCCCTCTATATTTATCTTTATCTCCCCTCTCCCTCCATCACTCTATATCTCAACCGTGTCTCCTCCCTACCTCTTTCCATCTCTACTCTATCTCTCCTCTCCCTCTACCTCTCTCTCTACCCCTTCTCTCTCTATTTCTCTGTCTCTCTCACACACGCATACACACACACTCACCTCTATCTCCTCCCTCCCCTCTCTAGTTCTCTGTATCTCTCCTCTCTCTACATCTCCTTCTCTCTCTACCTATATTTATCTCCCCTATCCCTTTGTTTACCTACCTCTCCTTTCATCACTCTGCATCTCGCCTATGTTTCCATACCTACCTAGGGTTGAGGGATTAAGGGTTAAGGGTTAAGGGTTAAGAATTGAGGGTTGAGGGTTTAATGTATAGGGTAGAGGGTTTAAGGATTTAAGGGTTTAGGGTTTAGGGTTGAGGGGTTGAGGGTTGAGGGTTGAGGGTTGAGGGTTGAGGGTTGAGGGTTTAGGGTTGAGGGATTAGGGAAGAGAATGTGGGATGGATGGAGGGAGAGATGGAGGGAGAAGTGAGATAGAGATAAGGAGAGAAGAGGAGGGGGGGAAAAAGATAGATGAGGGTTTAGGATCCAATGTATAGGGTAGATGGTTGAGAATTGAGGGTATAGGGTTGATGGTTTAGGGTATTGGGTTGAGGGTATAGGGTTGAGGGATTAGGGTTGAGGGTATATGGTATTGGGTTGAGGGTATAAGGTAGAAGGTTTAAGGGTTTATGGTTGAGGGTTTAGGGATGAGGGTAGAGGGTTTAGGGTATAGGTTTGAGGGTCCAATGTATAGGATTGAGGGATTAGGGTAGAGGTTATAGGGTATTGGGTTGAGGGTAGAGGGTTTAACAGTTGAGAGTTGAGAGTTTAAGGTTGACGGTAGAGGGTTAAGGGTATAGGGTTAAGGGATTAGGGTTTAGGGTAGAGGGTATTGGGTTCTAGGTATTGGGTAGAGGGTAGAGGGTAGAGGGTAGAGGGTAGAGGGTTTAAAGGTAGAGGGCTAAGGGTAGAGGGTAGAGGGTTTAGGATAGAGGGTTAATGGTAGAGGGTTAAGGGTTAAAGGGTTTAGGGTTTAAGGGTTAAGGGTAGAGGGTTAATGGTAGATGAGAGAGATATAGATGGATTGAGTGAGTGAGAGAGAGACTTGAGAGAGGGAGAGGGGGTAGGAGGGAGAGACTTGAAAGAGAGAGAGAGAGGGAGGAGGGACAGAGGAGAGGGAGGAGGGTTAAGGTAGAGGGTAGAGGGTTTAAGGGTTCATGATTTAAGGGTTAAGGGTTAAGGGTTTAGGGTTTAGGGTTAAGGGTAGAGGGGAAAGAGATAGAGGGAGTGAGTGAGAAAGAGAGAGAGACCCAAGAGAGGGAGATTATTGAGAGAGAGAGAGAGGGAGGGAGTGGGAGAGAGATAGAGGGTAGAGGGTAGAGGGTTTAAGGTTTTAAGGGTTTAAGGGTTAAGGGTAGAGGGCTAAGGGTAGACGAGAGAGACTAGGAGTGAGTGAGTGAGAGATAATTGAGAGAGGGAGAAGGGGTAGGAGGGAGAGACTTGAGAGAGAGAGAGAGGGAGAGGGAATTGGAGATAGATAGAGGGTAGATGGTTTTAAGTGTTTAGGGTTTAAGGGTGAAGGGTTTAGGGTTAAGGGTAGAGGGGAGAGAGATAGAGAGAGGTGATAGAGAGAGAAGTAAAGAGGGAAATAAGGTGGATATATTGAGAGAGATGAGGCAAGGAGGGAGAGAGAAATAGGTATAGAGGGACAACTAGGTAGAGAGAAGTAGATATGAAAGTAGAGATAGAGGGAGAGGTGAGACAAAAACAAAGAGAGGTCTAGGTAGATAGAGGGAGGAGATAAAGAGAATTATAGGGTAGAGTGTTTAAGGGTTTAGGGTTTAAGGGTTAAGGGTTAAGGGTTAAGGGTTTAGGGTTTAGGGTTAAGGGTAAAGGGGAGAGAGATAGAGTGAGTGAGTGAGAGAGAGCGAGGGAGTGGGAGAGAGAGAGAGGGTAGAGGGTTAAGGGTAGAGGTTAGAGGGTTAAGGGTAGAGGGGAGAGAGATAAAAGGAGTGAGTGAGTGAGAGAGAGACCTGAGAGAGGGAGAGGGGGTAGGAGGGAGAGGAGGGAGGGAGTTGGAGATAGATAGAGGGTAGAGGGTAGA